>JAHWXV010195514.1:0-28564 GCA_024586415.1 Phrixothrix hirtus | reverse complement strand
TTCTGTTTCTGACGAGTGTAGTGCAATACCAAAAAGAACATCAGACCTACCCCTACTCTGCCGATAACTTTAGAGCTAGACGGTCAACGATTTTGTCACGATTGTAATAAATCTACTCACCCAAAAAGTACGTGGCAAAAGGAAGAAAATTCTACGAAAATCTTGTGAAAATTTAGAACACATTTTCCGCGATCTTGAATTTTTCTCCTTCGCTCTAACAAGCGGTGCATGCCGATTTTCCCAGACTGTTATTTTTATTAAAACTTTCATTCTTTTCATTGGCATACAATTTCAGAACACAGAAATTAATATATTTTTTCTTATTTTCAAAAATCGCTTTGAACCCTTTGGGCTACTACGAGATGCATACCTTTTGTTACAAGACCTTAAATTTGTTTAATCTACCTTCTGATAAAGAGGCGTGCAATACAATATCACGGAGAACCACAACATTTTTCACAAATGGAAATGCGATTTTCATTATGAAGGGAAAGCGAGCGGCGGTTAAAAAACTTGTTTTATTGTTCATTTACTGTTAATTATCAACCCTCAAAAATGCATGCGGTATAAAATCAGTCTACCTGACCTACCATCATCTTCCAGTCTATAATTCTAAACTGCGAACGCTTTATTTAAATAGATTTATCTAAAATCAATTTAATACATTCCTGTATTTCTCTAGACATTTTTTACCTGATTGTGATTTTATGGTAATTGAATTCGCCTATTATGACAAGTCAATTCAAGATGATGCCGGTGGAATTAACTGATTTCGCGTCATAGAATGGAGCTGTAAATTCCATGACCGTTAAAATACATTGAATTGATTTTTAAAAAGCTGATGTGGGATAACACACGGTTCCCTCCTACGCATTTTAAATTTAGTTTGAAGTTATTGACGTTAGTTACTTTCCTATGCATTTACACTGCAAACTATAAAATAATCTAAACGCATACGTAATTCATCCATTTATAATGTTCTATATACATATACTATGTTAATTACTACTCACAATATATTTTTATATGGCTGTTTAGAAAATAATATTTATTGGCATCGGCACTAGATTAGAGCTATTGCGCACTGCTACCGAAACGTCTTTTAGGGAGATACAGGAACAATCCGTCTTTATTTTAAACTTTCTACGTGAGGTACCTAGCAAGAACGAATTATACATAAGCAGGAATGGCAACCAGTTTAGACAATTTTCTGGTAATTAATAATCTACGGCATGCATTATTTGATCTTAAAAAATTAAGCACGAAATGTAATTAAACAAAGGTACTCAAAATCGTTTTAAATGGTTTTTTCTAGGTCTCCTTGAATAGCAAAGATATAAATTCATAGAAAGTCGAAAAATCAAACTAAATGTATAAAATTCAATTTAAGCTAATTTATAATATCAAAAATATATACACGGCGTTCCATTTAAAGAGCACACGCCAAATATATTTCTAGAAATTGGCACATGATGTAAAATTTTTGACTACGCCACTAGATTCTAGGTAAAGGACTGTATAAGAAGGAGCTTATGTCTTTCCAATGTCTTATAGATAGGGAAGGTGTTCAAAAATGGTGTTTTTCAATGTCCTCCCATATCTCGGAAACAAAAAGGAATTTCAAAATTTTGTTTCCAACATGGTAAATTTCTCATATAAGTTGCATAGGTTCGCGAACACCGCAGATTTCAATTTTCACGAATAACGAAAATACCCTGTTAATACCTCAGAAAGTGAACGCAGTGTACATACATTATATTTCAATATACGCATATACAGTAAAGATATAAGTTGACTCATTAATATTGTTCCACTAATATGTATATATTACATTATTTCAAAAATATACCTTCATCAATGATTGGGTTTAAGCATTTAAATATATTTTATATGGCGTATCGTAAGTAATATAATTACAAAACGGTGAAAAAATGCTTACAAATTTACCATAATTAAAGGGTTATATCTCATTAACTATTGCTTCTTGACGCCTATTAAACTGTTTTCCGTATCTTATATGTCATTATAATTTGATACTGTTTGTAGAACAATATTAAGATGGTGAATTAAGGGGGTTGTTTACTCTTTCATAATTGGTTACGGCCTTTAACATGACAATTATTTTTATGGCATTTGATACAATTTTATATTGAAATTAAATCATCATGCTATTAGGAGTTGCAAGGCTATTTAAAATAATTTCTCATGAAAATTCAAAAATATTTAAACTCTAACTTAAGATGCTCTAAAACATATTGTTTTTAAACAAATCGAGTTACATTTAGGGGAATATTTGTCTATTTAAATTTTTCTTAAGAATTGTTATCATCCTTGAAACAAGTTGAAAGTATTGCAAAAAGTTAAATTTATATGGGGGGTAAAGGAGACTATTTTAGCATTTGTCCCATCCTAATCAGTCTAATAACTTCTATATAAACTGCCAAAATGGTCGCATACAGCTTCAATTGTGCGGGTGGTTTTTACTCCATGAAAACGTTTAAGATCATAAATAAAAAAATAAGCGTCTCCTATATTTTGTTTGTTTTCAACATATCCAAATTTCATCAAAATCGGAGTTAAACTTGGAGTACCTTCTTTATAAGTCAAATTATACCATAATCATGTTTAAAAGCGAAATCAGCTTCACTAATCCTTACGTCTTTACAACATTGCTCAGGTAGGGGTAACTTTTTAGATTGGCAACGGTGGGATGTTTAACCTATCACTGTGTTAACGTAGTACAAACAAGCTTAACTTTACTTTGCTTAACATTTTGAACTACTTTAGTGTTGAACGTGGTGTTTTTTTATCTTATACTTCGAACTGCAGCATGCTATTATTATCTTTTAGGTTTGCTATTCTTCCAGGACCACCATCAACTTGAATTCTTTAAATGTGAAGAAGTTTTTTGACATATATTTTCTAAATATATTCTTACATTGAATTTCCTAATACACGATGTTTCTGTATTAACTACGATATCAAATCGTATGGCGCACATCAAAGATTAGGTAAGAAATATATGTAGCGCTGACACCAAACATTTTGAGAAGCTCCTTTAAGGATCGTGTAAAGCAATTATGTAGTTGCTGAGCAATCTATATTTATATGTAACGTTTATTTTAAACACATGCGTGCGCATACTCGCGCACGTACACGCCCACGCATACGCACACGCACATGCCCACGCACACATGAACAAACACGCGCACATGCATACACATACATACGCGCACATTGGCAATTGTTCATACAGGCACGCATACATGCTCACACTCCCCACACGTACACACGCATACAAGCTCATATATACCTACGCACAAGTTATGAGCTTTCACTTTTACAAGTTTATGACTTAATTTTAACGACCTTACTCTAACTTGTTTTGTCCCTCAATTTATTATTTAAGTGTGAGAAACTTATTTATCATTTTAACTATTTTAGTAGTTAGAATGTTTTCAACTTCACCATAATCTAAAATTGTAAAATTGCGACTACTTAACAGTTTTTAATAATAAATGTAAAAAATAAACCCTCAACTAAATTCTGTTGAAGTATCATTACAATACAATCACAACTCTGAAGATATCTTTACTCATTAAAAACGAAAACGTTCGCTATGTAAATTTATCCTAAGTAAACAGAAATTCTGTTGGGAGACATTTTATTTTATTCTACTTCGTCCATTATTTATCCAACTTTACCATCAATAAATTGTGCACATCGAAAATGGACGAACTACACCATCTTATGAAAACATTTTTACTTTTATGCTCTGAATCCCACCTTGATAAACGGTAACTTGGCTATTTTTGTTGCTAAAATATGACAACCAACATAGTGTTCGGTAATATTGCAGTAACTTATGTAACGATCATTAACCAAGACAGATAAAATTGATTATGGACATTCATCACAGCATTAATAAAAGTGTTATTCAGCATTAAAAAACATTTGCCAACTTAATAAATCAAATGTTTCCGTATGCTCAATAAAACAAGAAATAAATACCTAGACTAAAATGTTCATTCCAGATATAAATATAAATTTTCAGATCAACTTTTCCATATCTATGCCTTAAGCGGCAACCGTGATATCTTCGGAAATGTTAATTGTATAAAATACTCGAAAATAGTTGCTTTGAGTCAACATAAGTGACTTGTTAGGTATCATAGAGTATGCTTTAAAGATAACCTTAAATTTGAGTAATATGGTTTGTCAAATGATGGAATGTTAAATTTATACTAGATTTGGATAGGATAGGATTAAGAGTTTACGACCTTGGATGAAACAAACGCTTGAGTGAAAAATAATTTCATTCCTGACTAAGGCTTGAGAGAGCTCAATGTATTTATTCTAGCTATATTTATGGAAACTCATGTGATTTTTGTAGGCCGATTCATCCGACTCCTTAAACAGTCGTTCGTGATACCACTAACTATAAAACCTGATGAATAGTTCTGTCTAAAATAAAAACTGTTTCATGTTCGGGAACAAACGATTAAGGTATGTACATGCGTAAATAGCTTAAATCCCAATCCATGGATATTATGTAGTACAATAACAAATTTTGCGCACTGAATAGAACCATATTGTTTGATAAACCGGCTCCTATTTTGCGAATTATATGATAAATCTACACAACTGAGTTGTCATTTATTGTTATAACTATTTTAAGTAATCGACCAAAAGAAAGCCATTTAAATCCCAAAATACCGTACTCGTAGCTGATGGAAATATTTTTGTCTTATTTGGAATTGGCTAAACCTTCGCTGTCTACTGTTTTAATTGCTGCCCCGTCTTAGATATATGACCGTTAATCCTAGTGTAGTCTATAGCATCAACTTTAAAATTAAGCTTAAACAGGAACAAACATTTACTCGACTGTTATTAATTGCTGCAATAATCGCATCGATAGCTTTTTTATACCAAAAGGTAGTATAGAGTGTGATGTCCTCCCTGTTCTAATAGGGACACGGCTTGAACGTTTGAACGTAACCTGATTTATGATCCGTTAATCCAGTCTGTTCTGTTTATGGTTAATTTCCACTTGAAAAGGGGGTTTTGATCTGCCTCAACGCTTCTACGTTTAGAAAATCAAAATTTATTTGTTGATGCAGAAACAATGTAGGAGGTTTACCTAGCGTAGAATCCAGCTCTGAATTTAATATGTAAGTTTTTTTTATAATGCCAGTACTTCGGTTTTCTTCATGTTGTACAAAAAACAAATCTATTTGACTTTTAGGGATACCAAATTCAGAGCGCTTGAGTTTCAATCTTTTAGTCGCGCAGTTTAAAAATTGTAACTAACAGAGAAATAGATACGTCAAAACGATAATGGTTAAGTAGCAACAGTACGCGAAACGACGATGGCGAAATAGTGGTAGCCAAATAGAAATGATAACCTGAGCCATTCTGCTAAAACGTTATTTCGTCTTTAATAAAAAAGAACTAAAGAGATGTTGTAACGTTTCCCGCAAAACGTGATAATAACGCGAAACACGATTTAATAGAATTCCGAGAATTCTATGCGTTTTGGCTATATTAGTGATTCCGGAAGTATAATTATTAAGACTAAATTAAAGACATAAGAAACTTTAAGAAAGTGCGGAATACCGTACGCGAGTGTACAATTTTATTTTAAATTACAAATAGAGAAATTTTTTAATTAAAAGCTGTTATAAAAATGCTATAAGCTAATTAATAAGGATTTCACAACTTGGTGCATATATTACCAGTTACCCTCCGAAAGCAGTCAAGATTGTTTTGGTAATTAATTATAATTAAAATAAGCAACTATCTCAGATGATTTAAATATTAATTAATTAGTAAAAACTAATTAAAAGCTATTGCGAAATATTGTTTCATGTTATGCAAAGGAATTGGTTAAAGCACATGTAATTGTTATCCGTATTGATAAGATAGCAGACAGAGAAAACCGTCCGAATTGAGGTTCGCTAAATAAAGAACGCGAGTACAAATTTAAGTATAAATAAGACGCTTTCACGAGTTGCAAATCAGTCTTCATATGAGACTCTGTACGGGATATTGCCTAGCGCAATTTTTACAGCGATATTAACGCAACGTCTTTGGAACCCATCAGGCCTGCTAAAATCCTGATTGCTGTTCATACTAACAAACCGTTAGAAGTTGCCGTATACTAGAGATCTGGAACGCCATTCTATTTCTTTGTTGCTCTGTAATAAAGATAGACCGAGTATAGAATTATATAACCTCGGGGATCTTCGTGCCTGAGTGTTCCGCCGAACTAATAACGAAACCCCCTTTGGGGTCGATTACAATTAAGTTGGTCTATAATTATTTGTGAACGACGCCAAGCGCCCATCATCGTCGTTGTGCGTTAAGTTGCATCGTTAGCGAACGCACAACAACACTGTACCGAAAACATCCGACGTTTGAGGCATCCCATTATTTGCAGATGAGTTGCTTAGTATCGGTCTGCAAACAACTCTATCCCTATAGACCCTTAGCGTCGTACTATGTGGCAACGAAAGTCTCAAGTATTCGCTAACGCCTCGCATTCGACGGTCCCCGCCATAAGTTACGCTCCATGAGGCCACTACTGGCGACGCGCTCATGCTCAGATATCAAAGCATACTGTCAATCGTTGCATTCAAAACATACCAGGAGAGCAGGATTTGATCGAGTCTAGGAACTCTGTGCCCGCCGCTGGTGCTAACTCCGCAACAATTTCAAGTCATCGTGGTCGTATAAGCCTCATACAAATACTGACTTCGTAAACCTACGCGAATAGTTGTAAATAATTTTGTCTGCTGTCAGAAAGTTATGTTTATTTTCCATTATTGAACGAGTGTGGTTTTGATTTAGTTTACGTTCCATTTACCATTTAATTTCTGTAAATAAATTGCTACTGTTACATATCTTTTTAATACCGCCGAGAACCACAACGTTAATTAATTAAATATTGCCGAAGTTCGTTTCATGACCAAAGTCCGAACGATGTCGTTTGCATAAACAACGTCAACTTTGAAACTGATCATTTTACAGACCTACTGACAGCCAAACTAGAGGAAGTGAGAGCCTCCAGAGTTACTGAAACCCTCGTTAAGAACCACCCCCACACGACTGAGCTATCATAGAGTAGAATGTAAATTCTTTTTCTTCTTCGTGTACTTTTCACTACAAATTGAATCGTCACAATGTCTCGTTTTCTTCGTACACACTATTACACGTACGCAAGCTATGACCCCCTAGGCAAAATAGTGTAGAGATGTTGAACAATTAAAATTTATTAAAAAGTTTTTTCTAAGTCTAAATGACTATTTTGCAGCTTTGAGTTTCAAAGCTAATTTGAAAGTGTAAATCAATTATTTATCACTTAATACTTCCAATCAGTTCCTACGAAATTTACACGCCCAGTTTCGCTTATATTATTATATCAATCGATGTGTTAAATTTTTCAGTTGCCAACATGTCGGTATGTTTTTCCTACTCTTAACATTTTATTTTTTCATTATTTATAGGAAACTATTTATCAAACATTTTAATTGCTGTGAATTAGTTATGTAAGGGATGTAAATTGATATTACCGCTTTATTAAAAATAAATAATTCATAAGGGTTGTTCAAATCAGCATTCTTATAAATATTTTATAGATTTCTAAGGACTAAGTTTATGTAACTTAATTTTCCTTTTAAATGTTTCACCCAGAATAAGAGAGACTTCATGAAATTTATATGAACCTTTTACAGAGCGCTCATCGCATACCTAGTCATAGCAAATAGATGTATTCCATGCATTTCATAACACTTGTTGTGAACCCTTTTGTATTTCCATTTTCATATAGTATTTCGTTAATAAGTTATTATATAGCCTAATAAACAAACCACAAATTATAAGTAAATCAACATTCAGGATATTATATTTGTTATATTTCCTAATGGGTTGGGTTTTATGCTCATATCCATCACGAGTGTATTAATTTTAATTAATTTCATTGTATGCTTTAATTAATTTCATCTATCTGCGTTTCTTAATATACAGAAATTTATTGAAGGTTTTCTTAAATTTGCACGATGTGTCGTAATAAATTGATTTACCTCTAGAATAACAGTCTTTAAGAGAGGATTCTATGGCAAGACTTTTTCAAGCGCGCGTAAAACCATGAGAGTAAAAGAAAATTATCATTAATCATTAGGTAGTTTAAGATGAGAAACATATACAATGTATTAAAAGTTATCCTACTTGCTAAAATTCTGTAAAATCTGAAAAATTTTCAAAACAACTTTAAATATTTAACGATTTTGGAAAACACATTTTATACATACTAAGATAAAGCTTAAACGTGTTATTTTATTAATTTAATGTTAGCACAAAGTATGTCAAAACCCTATCACAGTAAATTCTAATTAAGGCTGTATTCCTAGCTTAATTTTATAATACAAGATATACAAGTTTAATTTCGGGTATATGTTGAGCGCACATTAAGCTTTAAACCGATAACAAATGAGTGTGCAAAAAAAAGCAATTTTAATGGACACCAACCCAAAGATAAAGCGGAAATTATAGATCTTGATATCGGCTATATTGATATTTAATAGACTAGCTTAAAAACCTAGAACACAGATAAATTTTTCTTATAGGTTAGGCAGTAATTTTCTACACTCAATCTTCGGAATTTTGCCATCGCATAAAAACCGTTCCTATATTAATTGAATTGTATCCACAAAATTGCGTGACTTCCCAATTTAGAGGATATAATGATTTAACCGGTGCTATTTTAAAAATCCTATAAAAAATATTATTCATATTGTAACAAAACTATTCGATTGTTTAAAAGTCTTTTTCTACTCGTTAATATTGAAGTATGTCATTTACACATCGATAACAGTGGTTGAAATTCAATTTCAATAGTGCTTGAAATTTCATTTCAATTGCTAGAGAGGTTTAAATTGAGGACTATCATTTGTTATAAATACACGCAATAAAAAATAGCATGCCATAATGTATTTCTATGTAAAAATCAGCGTTACCTTAAAACATAATACAATTGTCAATAGCGCGCAGTTTATACAATAAAGTTCTATTTTCAATTTATTTCAAAACTTTGTAGAAAAAATAGTATATGCAATGTGTGGAAGAAGAAATTTCAACTGCTCGAACTATCTCACAGTTGAAATGCAACTTCTTCCACTTGTTGCATAATAGACTATTTTCTACTGGTTAATATTGAAATGTGTCATTTGCACATCGATATCAGTTGCTGAAATTCCATTTCAATAGCTAGTGTGGTTAAAATTGACGACTATCATATACGCATTAATGTATAAAGTTCTATTTTCAATTTATTTCAAGACTTCGTAGAAAAAATAGCATGTACGACGCGTAGAAGAAGGTATTTCAGCTGCTCGAACAGATGGCTACGGCATCTCGCAGTTGAAATGCAACTTCTCCCACTTATTACATAAGATACTATTATTGATATTCATTAAGTTATAAATTAGTTATTTACACTAATAATAAACATTTATATTTGTATTTATTTAAACCAGATACTTAACAAGACAAGATTATTAGCAAAACTAAAACGAAAGGAATTTAAACTACATTTATATAATAAAGGACAAGTTCTAGAACAAACAGGTAGAATTAAATAAAAGTTAGTCGTAATGCTAATGTAATCAAATTTCAGTACCACGATAGGCCTTGAATTTATTTAGCAATGAGTCATTCATGATTATATCATTTATCTTAGTTATATGAAACCTAAAATGCTCTGCAATATTCTATCGAAAAAGGTCTTGAACTTCCACAAAATAGTTGTTATTCTAAATTTGTGACATTTCCCCCTCTTTAAGACTGTTACATCCTGTAACAGTGACTTTGGACTTTTCTCTTGCGATATCGCTACCTTTGCTTGCAATTGCCGGAATCTGCACTACGATTACTACTTGCCGCTCCATATCTTGAAGAAGGGGCAATCCACAGATTCCATCGTTGGTGAAGTTCGTCTTGGATTTCAACTAAATACCAGGATCTTGAACCAGTGTCTCAAAACACTATCTCTCACATATCAAATACCACGCGCTAATTAACCTGGTGTATATTGCAACCAATCTTAGGTACGGCTAATTATTTACCAGCACCGGCACAGATTTATTTGCGTCACAAACTTCATAACGTGGCTACGGCACTGGACTTTCGTCGAGAGGTAGTAAATGTTCCGTATACCTTGGTGATGGTGGCGCAGTGGGTTAAATGCCTTCCAAATATCTGGCCCACCATATCTGTTTTTAACTTCAACTGCGATGTCACGAGACATTCGAATGCATTTAGCGACAGAATGATCTTTGAGGGCTCCAGAATAGACTGACATAAATTTAGTAAATGACCATTTGCTGTCCTCGACCTTCACGCTTTCGATCTCAATGTAGTTCGCCTTTTGTTTACGTTATCGTTAGTCTAGTCTTGAGTACCTCCCAGCATATGGAGCTAATCTATTCATGCGAACTGCTTTTGGTTTTCCTTTAAACAATCTCATTATTTGATAGATTTCATCACTGGTCCTTTTTATCTCTTTATACGAACCTTCCCGGGATCTTTTCAATTTGGAGGATAGACCCCGTCTTGGTTGAATCTGGCACAATCATACCAGGTAATTGGGTTGAAATGTTCCCGTTTTGGAATTTAAATCATAGTGGAATATCATTCTATCACTGGCAATGTGAATGTCATTGCGGGTGCTCTCATGAATTGAGTTTAGTTTCTTTCGAAGGAATCTGTTCTTCTCCAAGTTTGCTACTAAACTTCAAATCACAAGTTTGCTTAATTTTAGGCCCAAGCAACACTTTAGAGGGATCTTCTCCTATCCTCTCGTTTACAGCTGACCGATACGCCATTAAGAACAGATGTAGGTACATTTTCCCATCCTTCCAGTTATGCGTTCCATCATTTTATCTGACTGTCGGTGAAGATAAGTTGTTTTTGGTCTTGCTTATTTTTAACAGTTGGCAGAAGTTTTGGAATAAGGTGGGCTCAAAATTTCTTCCTTGGTCTGAATGTAATTCCAAAGAAATTTCGAGACGGCTAAACTATTCTTTCACCAAGGTCTCGGCCACTACAACTGTCTCTGCAGCGTTTGCTTCGATGGATTTACCAAAATAGTCCATTGCTATTAGGATACATTTGTTTTCTGGTATATCAATTACTACCCACCCATTGCCCCACCGATGTTTTTCATCTTTCCAATGGATCATCCCCAGAAGCGCATATTACACATTTTTGGCACCACTCCTTAACATTACTCTTACAGTGTATCTAATAAAATCGCTCACGGGCTTTTTCTAAAGTTTTCCTTACCCTATTTGTCCTAATACACCATCATGCAGTTTCGCAGTTTCCACTACTGTGCTTTACGGAACCACCAACTAGATTTATTTTTCACTTCCATCATCATATTCCAGGACTGTTTCAAAAGTCCATACTGAACCTACAAGTAATACCATCGAGGCCAATAAATTCTAACAAGTGAATTAAATGGGACAACTTCCTCCCAACCCGGTCTTTTTTGACTTTTATTATTCCATTTTAATAACAACTTCAGATCTTCGTTTCTTTATTGCTATTTCGTGACTTTATCTAGTTTCCATTGACCGTTGATCATGGCAGTATGGTTGATAGGAGATTCTTCAACTCGTTACTCTAACACAATGCATTGTTTGCAATCCTGCGGGTAACGCCACCTTGGCAAAGCGTCTACGTTTCAATAATTTCTTCCGGCACGGTTCTCGTTTTTAAAGCTGTGCCTGTTATTAATTGTGTTTATTAATATTTGAACGGAAGCTACAAATTTTAATATATTACAATCAAAATTAATATTTCTGCGGTTTTAGACGATCTTCCCCTACTGTGAGTGCTGCAGAAACGGAGTCATCGAAATACATTTCCCAACACAAGTTTTCTTAACATTTCCTTAACGCTAATTTAAGTCCGAATTTACAATAGACGTATATAAGAGATACCTAAAAATTCGTATGCAATTTAAACCAAGCACTTGTTTATTACACATATCACGTAAACCTTGCGCTTATGTATCAGCGAAAACTAAATCATAAAAATTTCTTTTAAAACGTGAAATTGACACAGATTAATATTAAGTCTTCACAATGATGTTAAACTGTGGTAAATAAAATTTAATTCTTGCAAATCAAACAAATTGCATGAATTAAAATTTTAACTGAACAAAATTATTTCATTATCTACTAGAAGAGGTCAATAAATTCGCGGAATGGTGGCAAGGAGGGCGAGAAAGTACATTGTGCTAGTTTTGCTTTAAAATTCTCCATTGATACTAAATATGGTTTAGATGTTTCGATCAACATATTTATACGGTTATAAAAAAAATTTTTATCTTTTCCATCAAAATAAACCGAAATTGCAAATTTTATCTCATGAACGCTTGTAAATTTCTTCCTATGAAGCTCCTTTTCGAGGTTGGAGAACAAATAATAGTCCGATGATCTCAATTCTGGGTTGTAGGGTGGATGGTTTAACATTTGAAAGGCACAATCTTGGAGTGCAGCAAACGAAACGTGACTCCGATGCACTGGCGCGTTGTCGTGCAAAATCAGCACACCTTTTGTTAATTTTCCCCATCTTTTCGCCTTTATAGTATCTCTTAGCTGTTTCAGCAAATTAGTATAGTAGGCTCCCGTTATTGAAACACCTTTATCTTTGCATGAGCAGGGTAACCACCGTATACCAAAAAACACTAGCCATTATTTTTCCGGCCGATTGTAAAACTTTGAACTTTTTTAGGGCTAGTGTTCCCTTTTTATGCCACTGCATAGATTCTTGCTTAGATTCAGGCTAAAAATGATGAACCCAAGTTTCATCATAATTTGGCTCAAAATTTCATATTTGTCATCTTGGTAGAGGTTTGAAAACTCGCATACACACTCAACGCGATGTTGTTTTTACAGTGAGCATTCTAGATACCCATCTTGCACTAATCTTTGACAGATGAGAAGATGGGAATGAAGAATATCGAAAATGGTTTTAGGAGATACTCAAACGATTTCTGCAAGTTGTTTCTTCCTTAAACGAGCATCTTTAGATACAAGTTTTTCGACTTTTTCCCCAATATCTGCGGAGGTGGCTTCAATCGACCGACCTGGTCGAGGGTCATCTTCAATTGATCCTGCTTTGTTTAAAAAGATTATGCCACTTATAAATCATGGTTTTACCAGGACAAGAGTTGTCATAAAACGACGACATCTCTTTCAAAATGGTTTGAGGTGGTTTTCCTTGTTTTGTTAGAAATTTTATAACTGCACGAAATTCAATTTTTTTCATTGTCAATATTTTTATCCGCCTTTTATTACTTGATCAATAATAACTCTGAGATTAATAACACAATCACAATGAAATTCTCCAGGTACACTAATAAGACGTCGCTGCATAGATACTGGACGCGGCAGTAATGCCCTCTACTGTGTACCCCTCCATTCTGCGAATTTATTAAGCTCCCTTCGTATTATATCACACACTTATAACAACTATTCTATAAAAAGTAATGAAAAGGCATGTACAAATGATGAAAAAAACAATAATTTAATTAGATTAGTAAGTAATCGCTTTCGCCGGAGTGTATCTAAGTTTATACGACGAGAACATAAGAAAAGTGAGCTAATGCTTAAAAATTACTAATTTTCCATTGCGCAGTGTAGAGCCCAAACTCTGATGGTTGTCTGGATAGTTTGAGCATTTACGCAGCTGCTTCATCGCATAGCTTTGGAATCATAAAATAGAACTAATTTTGTTTTTGCATTAATAACGGCATTTTAAATATCCATCTAATAGAATAAATTATTAATTTTCAAGGAATGTCTAGCTGCATTTTATTTAATATTACCTATACGGGCGAGGTTGGAATGTATTACATTTTTGACAGGTTTCGCTAAATATTTTTTATTTGGTTTGAAATAAAATTTGTAAAGTTGTGACTTAGAATATGTTATTCTGGAATTTAATGATTGGAAGAAGTTTCATACATAGGTGAAATCTTGCATGTAAATATAAACTTAACCGATAAAAGATATGCTTTATATCGTTTCATGTTTATAGAGTCCATATAAACCTGTAAATTGCATTAATATAATTAGATATTATAATAGATATTACTAAACAAACAAGTTGTTTCTATTAAATGTCTGTACAAATAAATATTTTACTTTGGGTAGATTTGCTAAGAGATATCACCGACTCTAACGTATAAAAAGGTACTGGGGAAAGTTTAAATCAATACAAAATTGGCGACTGTACGTGAAGGTACATAGAAATTCTGGTAAGCGTTACGACACATCTGTGGAATATTTCCAAAAATGTCAAATGGAATTTTCATAACTAGTGAAATGTTATTTGTGGATATCTAATTCACGACGATAAATTAAAATGTAACCCTGTAAGGAGATACGCATTTATATAAAGCAAACATGCGTTTAAACTTGTAATCGATAAAAAATGTATTCAACAAAATTACTGAGCTGTATAGAAATAACATATACTCGACTAAACCATTTTACCTTTTCTATTTCAATGATTTCGTACAAGGTTTGTTAGATTTTAAGGTTGACTAAATGTTGCTTAAGAAAATTTAAATCACACTTAAATATTCGAAATTGCCTTCTAAAAGAACAAAGCAGCCTTAGGAGGTTATTTATATTGGAATACCACTTTTATTTAAAATAATTTTCAAATATTACTTTACAGAGTGTGTGCTAATTTTAGTAGTATGCATTATTTAGTAGCGCTAAATTATATAGGCTTTTCGCTCCTTGTATAGATGTTGGCCGTATTAGATACTTTTCAAAGTATAACTACAATACAGTGAAATCTTTAAGAATTTCTAGTTTCTAATTTAATGAAACTGACTGAAAGATAGGCCTATTTACCAATTGTTAAACGCAATTTTTATGTTAGCTAATTAGAAATGTATTTAAAATTATTTATTTCGGCGATGTAATTTTCCATGGCTTGTGCATTGAAACCGATGTTGAGAAATAATTTAAATCGAAAATAAATTATATTTCTCTGTATTGTTCATTTAAAGATGCCGATGCTGCTACATAAATAATACAGGGAATTTTAAAATAACTTCAGAAATTTAAATGTGTTTAAAAATGAAGGTTTCGTGACTTATCTTCCACTGTACAAATAACCAGTGCTATAAATAAAAGCAGAGTTCCGCGAAGAATCAGAATTCGTCCTATATGTCCTCTAGTCCTCCGAGAAACGTTTTATTTGGTTATTTGAAAATCAAAAAGATTATATCCTGCTGTTTATATGTGCATAATACTAGACTTAGAGAATACACAAAATTGCTGCATAGGGCTTGTCATAGGCTAAACTGAAAATAACGTATGCGGCAGAAATCAGGAGTGTTTAACCGTGGTCGGCAAAGCTATAGTGGAGCGAGGTGTGGTTCGCCGATACTTACGAGGCTAAACACTGCAGAATCAAGACAGAATCGGTAAAAGGTGGTCGCCACTGTTCTCAAGTCGGAAGTGCAATCAGGCGATGTTTACGAAAAATCCTGTATATCACGATGTTAGTGACCTACCTTAAAAGTGGATTAAGACTGAAAAGAAATATACTAATGCTAAAACTGCACTTAATTATGATCGCTCTGTATTTTGCGAAGTGCTAACCTTAATTATAAAATCAGTGGTGCTGCCCCATTTCTTGTAAATAACTGCCCTAGATATTTATCTAACGGTAACTAAACCCTGTATATTGAAAGTGAGGTAAAGTCGGCTATAATAATTTCAAGTTTAATTAACGCGGCATAAGATTCAAAATATGCTGTGTTTGACCTAAATTATTTAAAAATGCTGAAGGCAATTAAAGTTGTTAATGACGTTTTAAATTTTAAGTGAAACAAATATTTTTTTATTTACTTTGCAGAACAATAAATTCTGGATCAAAATTAAATTCGTTAGACGCACACTGACTAGTTGATAATATTAGGCAATAATGATGTTTGAAATAAATAAAAGAACTAATTGTGCACAAAACACATTATATTGTTAAAATTCGCCGGTTTACTAGAACACAAATGGAATTAAAATTCGGAGATTAATGACTACTCACTAAAAATATGGAACAATAATTTTTCTTAACATTAACCAAGGCAAGGAGGTTTGTGTTTACTCAAAATACAAAATTGAAGGTGGATTTAAAATCTCTTCATAATAAAATTAGATCGGGCAGCAACGCCCCTTTTTAATGTTTGCTATTACTCAAAACTCAAATTTTTGCAGCAATGGATTGTGCATACGGTAAGATCGCCTAACACCCAGGTTTTTAAAGGTGAAATAATTGAATTTTAACTTACAGGTGTGGTGGTTTCCGTTCCGTTGTTAGAAACAGAAACCGTCTCTTCTAGTGCTTGACAGACTTAAAGACGGGTGGATACTAAAGATTGGTTTTGCTGCCTTGTTCCTATTGATAAAAATATTTCGAATATATGGGAATTTCAATTCAGCATCTGCGGTGGATGGATTACGATACAAACTCAATAAGGGCAGATTACATTATCTAAAACTTAGAGGAAACACACGGCACTTCCGAACTAACACTTCTTTATATCTTTACGGCTGATTAAAAACTAAAAGCTATGCATAGCTTTGCGGCGACTATCTCTCTCGCTTGATCATTTTTTTCATGGATACGCTCATAAAGTTTTCCGCTGAGATCATATTTCCCGCCAGTAAGGCGCCAAGGAAATACCCTCACACTGGTTGAATTGTAACCCAATTAATTATATCTTAAGCTTTAAATGGTACCATGTGCATTAATTTCTTGTGTGCATAACTTTATACTTTGTATGCAACAACTGTAACCTTGCTTGTTATTGATCCGTGATTTCATATGCATTGCAACAATTTTCTAGAATTTCTGACGTAAGATCTGTTATTATATAGCTTGAGATAATTTTTTACTAACGAAGTTTTAACTAAAATTACTAGGCAATATTCCGAAAGTAAAATACGAGGTGCATTAAAATAGATTTTTAATTTAACTTTATCTTTCTTTTATAAGATGGATTTCTAAATAATTTTAATGAATCCTTGTTCAACTAAAATTATATTAATCATTAATGTGCATGACACTAAATATAGCCTAATTTATCTAATGTTATTAAACAAACAGCAAGAGCTGACAGGACACTGCTAAAGTTCATGGAAAAAGTAAAACAAAATACTCGTTAAGTTCAGTAAATCGCTTTATCGCTTCTGAGAACAGACAACTTTAACGACTATATACTTTTGCATTTAAGGAAACCAATTTTTGAACTATTCTCCCACTGTGAAGAAGATACTTCCTAAACAAGAGTTTTAAATGCCCATCGGCCACTTCAGGCGACAAAAACGTTCGCTACGTATTTTTTCTGATGTCTGTGAACAAGACAAAGCATTGAGTGATAAATCAGGTAAATGTGGCCAATGAGTTATTATTTCTATGTTTTCACCGGTAGAAAATCGTTAGTTCGTTGTGCCTTGTGCGCACTTACGTTGTCATGATGAACAATGATTCACCATTTTAAGTTATTTCTCTTAATTTCAGCAATAACTTTTGGCAAACAAATTGAAATATACCTCTCAGTATTGTTCTCTGGTCCTCCATAATTTCAACGTTCCTCCAAATAAACAATTAATGAGTTTTCTTGAAATTATTCGTGAACGCGCCATTTTTGTCGGTTTCGGTTCACTTTGAAACACCCATAGAGTCGATTATTATTAGCGGCATACGAATGTATCCATGTTTCTTCACCGGTTACAGAATTTGAATGACCATAGTCGAATTTTGGATTATTTCCTTCCAACAACTGAAACATGCTTGTTTCATTCAAATTGTTAGGTATCTAATGACTTCAAAGCTTCCTGATATTGAAATAATCATGCAAAACCGTATATATTTATTTCGTAGAAATGCCTTAGGATGCCTCTATCTCACTGTCATATACCCAACTACTTCGGTTATTTCACGCTCAGCGTGGATTTTTCTGTGAACAATGAGGTGCATGGACGACTTTCGCAAAAATCGTCAACAAACAATGGTATGCCACGCTTGAATTCTGCGAACCATTTATAAGCGATACTATAGGATGGTACTTTAAGCCCAAATAAAGAAGTAAGCTTTGCCACGCATTGTTTTGGTATTAAACCGTCTCCAACGTCATAAAAAATCACCAATCGAAAATTACGATTAGATATTTCTAGTTTTACACAGGATTACTCCTTTCTTAAATTGAGTTGAAACGATTCGGTTGGTTTGAAATCCAACTGTTAACAATACTATAGGAAAAGAAACAAATTCTACGAATCTATCAATTATAGAATGCTGTTAATACCAGCAGTACGAGATTCCGCGAATTTTAGCAGCGCCTTTTATATACTGAAGTCGGTTGCTCAATAATCGCCATATATTTGTCTGTGGAAATGATCGGCAATTTTCGTTGAAGGACACATTTAAAAAGATGATATGTTAACATGATGCTTAGCATTTAAAGAACTCAATGTTTAGTTAAATTTTGGCAGGTATAAAGACTGAATATAGCCGGCGAAGCGGCGAGGGAAAAGGAATTTCCGCATCCCAAAACCTCAGCTATGAATACATACAAACAAATATAAGCATGTAGCTAGTATTAATGAGTATTGTTCACTTGATTCATTTACTGAAGCAAAATATTACAGTGTGAATACTTACTAAGAGTTTGAAGACGTTTTATGTGACTGGTCTTCACATGATATAATATCGTTCAAACTTAGTAAACTTCAGCTGCTAACAAAAATTGGTTCTTTAAATATTTGAAAAAATTTTTGCCTAGTGGCAACATCAAAGTCAAAACCTGCCATACTTAAATTTCTCATAAAAAAGATTAGGAAGGGTATTTAATGAAGATAAATTTATTTGTAGATGAGTTTGTGTTCATGATTATTTTAATAACGGGACGCAATTATCTAGTGTTCCCAACTGTATTTCTTCTTATTCTTTTAAACTCAAACACTTTCGATTATAGCATTCCTTAATACACACAAATTGTAAAAAGAGAAAATCTTCCCTGGGAATAATAAATTATGGATTATCATTAGAGAGTGTAAAGTTAAGTAATTGATGTAGCTTCTACCTAAATTTTTTAAGTTTTAGCAGACTAGAAGCGATATTAATGTTCTTAGTTCTATATCCTAACTTTTTTAATTTCGTAGGAAATTAAAAAATAATAAACCAATCCAAATGAAGTACGGGCAAAGAAGAACATAGCTCAAAAGTTAGAAATTAAATTTAACAAGAAATATGGGCAAATTATAATTATTGAATATCTCGTATTACCCTTATAGTCCTGATAACAGCTAGCATACACTTTTGCATGTTGCTAATTAAAGTACGAACATAATTTTGACGGATATTATCCCACTCTTTTTGAAGAGCAGTGCGAAGTTCCAGCGACGATGGTGAAACTGGATAACTTCTTACGGATTTATCTAACATGACCCAAGCATGTTGGATCGGATTCTTGTATAGCGAGTATGCTGATCAATCTGTACAGCATATCCCAGCTTCGTCCAAATATTGCCTTACATATGTTGCAGCATACGTCCTTCCATTGTCATGCATTAGGATACAATTGTTTCCAATAAATGGACGAAATTGAACAATATGGTGTTCTAGAATGTTGTTAAGGTATCAGTGTGCGTTAAAGTTCCCTTTGACAAACACGAGCTCTGTACGGGCTTTTAATGAAACGCCATTTCGTACCATAATAGAACATCCATTATGGTTTACCTGTGAAACAAACGTACAAGCTGCACATCGTTCACCTACCCTTACCAACATTCGTTATCGATCATGTAACGAACAGAGAAAGAATGTAGATTCATCAGTGAACACAACAGCACACCAGTCCTCCAAAATCCACGCCAAGTAATTACGATCCAATTGTAGCCTGGCTGTTCGCTGACGCGATAACAGTTTTGGTCCACGAGCTGGTCCACAACCAGTCAAACTTACCTCCGCTAATCTTCAATAAACTATCCGCACATTTACTGTGAGCCTCTACAATCTGATCTCTTACTTCAACAGACGTAGAAGTACGGCTTTGTGACATATTTAGGGTAATGAAACAATAATCAGCAGCAGTTTTTTCCTTTTATTTGTCAAATTGAGTCCTTCGTGTCTTCGTACCAGTTAGTCAAAACCTTTGAACACATTTCCGGACCGCTGTTTGAGCCCTATGGAGAACGCTGACTATTTAACGCAAACTTGGTCTCTCTCATAAGAGAGGGCTTATGCAGACTCTTTTGCACTTAGGAGCATCAGAAAAAGAAGTAAACAAGGAAACAAGAAGAGTTAAAAAACTAAGGTAAAATGTATTTAAACAAACACCACATTATGTGTTATTTAAATTTAACCTGTTAGACAATTGTTTTATAAATGAGCAACGAAGCAGAGTACAGAATAATACGTGAAATCAATTGTAGGGTAGGTAGCACGGGTATTATATTTAAATAAATCATCAAATTTCTTGAATTATCTCTATACTATCAAGTGAAAACTTTAGATTGCACTTGAGCGTATAAATATTTTCAAATTTGGGTTTAAATGCATTTGAATGAGTATTGTAATATTTATTTAGCAAATTATACTCATGTTGTAACAAAAGGTTTCGGGTATCTCGCTTTTGTAAGTATTGGCTTAAGACACGACGTACAGCTTCAATAGTACTTGCAAAGTCCTACTCTTGAATAGTGACGCTAATGATTGTCGCTGAAAAGTACGAGGGTGGTCCGAAAATTAAGTAGGTAGTACAAAAGAAGGTAATTTATTCAAGTTTTTTCCATTTGTTTTTCGACATAGTTACCTTGTAACTTAATGGACTTGTTCCAACGATGTTAAAGTCGTGTAATTCCTTCGCTATAATAGAACGAACCAAAGGGCTTAAAATAATCATTTGTTTCTACAACCACTTACTCATTAGATGAAAATCTCTTTCCACCCAGCCATTTTTTTAAGTTTGAAAACAAGAAAAAGTCAGATGGAACTAAACCTTGACGGTAAGGTATATGAAGAAGTATTTCGAATCATAATTCAACTAATTTTGCCTTGATAATGTTCGATGAATGAGCCATTGCATTGTCATGATAAAACAACACTCTGTTTCTTGCCAAATGCGGTCGTTTTTGTTTTAATTTTTCATTAGATGGTCCAATAATGATGCGTAGTAGTTGCCTGTGATTGTTTTGCTCATTTTCAGATAATCTATAACGATAACACCACGAGCATCCCAAAATACGGTGGTCATAGCCTTGTTAGCTAATGGAACCACTTTTGCTTTCTTCGGCCTCTACCCATTATTTGGATTGAATTTTTGTTTCGGGGGCGTAGTGGTTCTGATCCACAGTTAGCAGATGGGTAACCCATCTTGCTGACAGCTCATACCCAAGTTTTCATGTAATATATGACGAACACGTTCTTATATATACCTATAGTGTCTGCTATCAAACGCACCTTTAATCAACGATCATTTAAAACAAGATTATGGAATTTGGTGATCATTTCGTCAGTCGTAACCTCTTTCAAACGTCGTGATCTTGTTTCATCTTCGGTACTCGTCCGGCCACATTCAAATTCATTCATCCAGAAACAAACTGTCTTAAACAATAGCGCAGATTCGCGTTGAATATCATCTAACCCTTCTTTAGTTTCTTTAAGTTTTCCCCGGCAATATGGAAGTGTTTAATCACAGCATAAAATTCTCTTATATCCATGTTCACAAAATAACGTAACACGTTTACTTTATACAACTGTAAGAGACAAAATATGCAACGTATTTAGCTGAAACGTTTACAACTCTCTTATAACATATGATAGATTTGATATATGACACGTATGCCTAGATTAATTGTGGCATCTCTATGTTAGTTACCTCTCTAATCAGACTGTCCTTGTAAGTAATATATATTAATCATTTTTTGTTTCAGTCTTTTATAATTATTTAATTCAGGTTGTGATCTGTTCCTGGAGACAACAACAATAAATGTAGAATGGTGCATTTAATTTTATCTATAAAATTTAGAACTTCGTTAAATATTATTTTCTTTATATATAAATAATTATTACGGCCAAATAACCGATATAATATTTGTTTATGTGAGGTGTAATGTGAAAATGGAATATTTTCAAATACCTTTCAAACCTAGCTATGTTTTTGAATTTGGAATGAAATAGTCGCCAAATTTTTAAATCACAAATACGTATTCATATTTAAAAAAATATCTGAAGGTGGTTTTAAATAACGAAACAGTGTACGTTAGAAGTTTTAAATGTGAAATATATTTCTTTAACGTACATGTCGATATTTGAGAAATATCAGCTGATGACTTTAGAAGAACGAAATTGCAGATTGCAAATATAGTAAGATTATTTAATAACTAACTCGAAGTGCAAGAAGAAGTTGCTTTACAATTACTTGTTGCGTACATAGGTAAAGATACTATAGCAGCAGAAAGAACATCAGCAATATTCAATACTCAAAATATTTTGAATTTCTTTCAACTATTGTATATAATGTAAACCGGACAACTTTCTCTGATCTAACCTTTTTTGCACCTAGTACAGCTTCCAAAATACCAATGTTTGCATATGATTATTGGAACGTTCTATACAGGGTTTCCTGGATATAAGAAGCATTATTGCAGACACGTGTATCCCAGACTTTTCTGAACGCAAATCTGTAAGAATCTTTCATATAATTAGAAAAAGTGTTTGTAAATTTTCATGTGCAAATCTCTTATGGTTATGGGGCCGTATGTGCTTATCATGGAAGGTACTAAAAAACATAAATACTACTTTGTTTTTGTTTTGACAGTGACAGTTTACATTTACTATTAATGTATTTCTTAGAGTCAATATTTCCAGCTCTTTTAATAAAAAATAATCCAAGGTATTCCTTTAGAATCATCCAAATTTGCTTTTACTAACGCTATTGCTTATTAATTATAAGTTATTTATGGATTAATTATTATAAAACATTTACGTAAGTTTGATCCATAATAATTCATATGTCAATATTTTATACTGCAGACAAATTACATTAAATTTTATGACATTAATCATTTAGGTTTTTAATTATTTTCACAAAATTTAAATTATACACAACACAAGTGATTGTAAATATTAATATATGAAGTTACTTATCAAAAACAATTTAACGCCGCGTTGAAGCGATTTTGTGAAAGTGAGAGTTATTTAAAAATGTATTTAAATTCAATAATACAAATGTATATATTAAAAATCGTATCTCACCTTGTTTTTATTTTAAAGATATTATAAACTTGCAGAATTAAAGGATAACTAAAAATTTAAAGAAGAAAATAAAACCTTTTATTTTAAATGGTAAGTAACGTATCGAGTATTTATAATAATCCACTCAGAATTGTCCATCAATTGTGCTCAGAAATCGTATGTCTTCGTTCGGCTCCGATAAGTGGCTAAATATTTATAGCCAGCCAACTATTTTCTGTTGACTACAGTAGCCCAAGTTAAAAGGCAGGGGTGGGCTGAAAACTCGAATTGCAAGTATTTCGAAAACTATGCAATAGTTTATAAGCGCTTTTTGTCACGCATACTGAGATATCTGCTGTTAAAGTAATGGCTTTATATCCAGGACACCCTGTATACTTTAATTAATTTTTGGACGTAATTACGTATAAGTAATTTTATTTGAACTAACACTTCACAACGAAAATATAAATCGATTCTGTGTACACTGTGTCTATTTGATTCTTCTATAGATTTTAATTTAGGTATTTATTGTTTATATGTTGTCAAGCCTTTGAGCATGTATTGACTCTTTCAGCTTACAACGCTATTATACCTTTTGTGATTTTTTATGTCTTTACACTAAACTTTCTATAAATAATTTTTGGTTTTCATTGAAGATTTTCTTGTTTAAGTCTGAAAGAGCTCATTCCCAGTGTACTTTAACCCCATTTTGAGTAGTAAGAAGCGCGTAGTTTAAGCTCGATAGAAATCAAAATACCTATGATTGATTACAATATTAAATTCTTATTATACAAAAATTGTTTAGGTAAGTCGATTGCTGATATGAGATGATAGTTTAATAAACAAGTTTTCGTGAAATTAATAGTGTATGAGTCACTCTGTCTTTCAATAAAGACAACCTATTAGACCATTACTTGCGAAATTTAGACAAGAGACATAGAAATGAATGCTTTTAAGAAGTGTTGAATTTCTTAGTCGAAGATTGGGCGCGCTTTCATAAACGTATATCAATCGTTAGCCTAAAATCCATTATAGATGTTAAATACTAAAGTGCAATTGATCCATTCGAATCACTGCCCGCAAATCACCATAGATATTAATTGGTTTTAAATTTACTGAAACAGATATAAATCAAATATCTCGTGTGTATCACCTATTGACTAAGTATCAACATTGCAAACGCTTATTCTACGACTGACTTTATTAAATTCGAATGTCTGATAGTACTTTTATGGCTTATCGTGTACACTATGCCTGACAAAAAATATAATGTAGTATCCTGTAAATTTTTAAATGAAATATTTAAAATCAATTCCACAGTAAAATTAAAGTTACTGAAACGGCGAAGAAACATTCAATTATTTTTTATCCAACTGGCAAATTTGTTCGCATGGCCAGCTAGTATATGGAACTATTTAATATACTTATATTATTATGGATTATGTAAATGTCATGTAATGTAAAGACGCAACTGGGATAAAATTGTGTATAAGAATATTTTGTGGACACCCTGTATATACCGCGCTTGAGGTTTAAGTTTAAAGTAAACAATAATTTCTAACTGCACTGTAATAATTTTTGTGATATTTTGTGTAATTCTTTGTAGAGATTTAATAATACCTTTCTTTTGATTTAAACTTTGACTTCGTAAGACATAAATTTTTATGTTTATTATGGTTATTTGTGGTAAACTAATGTTGTATTATTTCCTAGCAAGTGGCTCTCACTCTAACGTCGAACATTAGATATAATCTTTCGCTATAATTTTGAACGTTGAAATAAAATAGAATTGCTTGTCTGATAATTTTTTGTGAGTTTATACAAAACCGAAGCACGTATTCGTGCATATGTGTCGAAGGTAAAACATTCTTTTGATAGCTCGTGCTTTTAGACGTTGACTTTTATACAGCATCGTAGTTCATTGTACGGTGGTAAGCTTTCTTTATTAATTGCTTGATTAGTACAATTAGTAATTGTTCCTTTTAATTTTTTTGTTAGCTTGACCCGATGGTCTAAAAATTAACTGTGTGCTTAATTGGCCGTATAAGTCGCTGTTCCTTTGGCCCTAGCAAAAGTTGGCCAGAAAACATCAATAGCAAGGGTCATACTATTTTTAATCACTTATTGTACGTTTTTTATTTCGAGGTACGACATTAATACCTCTAAAATAATTATGTCCTGATGTAATACAATAACATAGGGCAAAGAAATAATTTATACGAACGCTCAAGAACTTGATCAACAATAGTCATTGTTTTTCTGAAGCGAACCGGTGCATGACGATACGCACATCTGGACGCTTAATTTTTCTTTGAATATCCAAAATATTAGCTTGCCTATATGATCTTAGATTTTGTGTATAATTAACGTAACTTTAAAACTTACCCTTTTAACTTAATTAATTTTTCCTAGAAATAATATCACAATTAAATGCATTAGTAATTCGCGGAACTTCGATGTTAATATATATTTGTGAAGTAACGTGGTCTATAAATTTAACAAGGTTCTTTAATATAGTTTGCTTTAAAAATAATTTTCATATGAATAATTTGACGCAGTAATTATCAATACGCTATGTTGACTTTCATTTTAATTTATTGACAAACCAATTGCATTGAACAATCAGCTGCGTATCTTGAGGTAATCGACTGGACTACTTTACGCTCTTAATTAAATTATTATGATTTACTTGAATATAAAACATGGATTGTGTGGTTTATACGCATTGCCAAAAATTGTGATCTGTTTTAATTAAAATCACTTTTCAGTCTTGAATTATTTTAAGAAAAGTAGAACTCTGTTATCGTTTCTGTTAAATTCCAGTGTTTGTTACGTAAGTTCCACATTTGAGATCCATAACTTTAAATATATAAAAAAAGGTATTTTCATTAACTTGTTGCTTGATAGATTTTATTGTACCAAGAATAAGTACTATTCGTAGGTGTTATCGTACCCTCAAATTATGATTTAAGTATTTACTTTGATCTATAAAAAAGCATGTAATTAACTTTATTTATTGTTATCTATTCCTTTTAAATAATTAGATATAATCAAGTATATGTGTTAGCTTTTATCCATAAAAAAACACGTAATTAACCTTTTGAATGATTAACGCGTCCTCAGATGGATATAAATTTACTGTTATCTATTTTTTTAACTAATTAATAATTGCTATTGTCACTTGCAAGGATGGTTGTTGATGTGTTGCTTACCTTTGGTAATAAATACTACTTCTGTTTGGGAAAGAACTTGGTCTAATTTTTGAAAGGTCTCGTTATGTCCTGTTCTTCTCTTTTGCAGGTATTGTACATTTTGGGGTAAGACTTGACGGTAAGCTAGACTATTTAGTTTATTTCGGCATAAGAAGAACTCGAGCTACGTGTAATATGTCGTTCCGGTACACCATCCCTTCGCTAATACTTCAGAACGACTGGGACCCTACTTTACTTGATTTACTTCTTTTCCTTTCTAGGAACTCGCCAACTTTTCGTAATCTACCGCAGCTCTAGAGAAAAGGCCTTACAAAAACGGAACCCCAATCGTATACTCACCTCTTTACTCTACCGCGTGCTGCTGAGTTAGATTTTATTGTGGCAATATTTAAAATATTAGCAAAATCAAAAAAGGAAGTGGAGCACCAAAATAAAGAGGAAAACGGCTTTAATAGGGCCCATTTTTCATTTATTCATTAACAACATTACAATTGATCTTTAACAAAATTGAATAAATGCTAAGTATTATAAAATACTAACTAAATTATGCACATTTTTGAACACAAATTTGAAAAGTGTATCATACATTACTGATAATTTTGAAAAAAGAAGAATTATATTCACGATTTCGATGCTTTAAGAGTGATTGCAACGAAACAACAATTTAATTGAACAGCAGGTTGTTAAAATTGATCAACTAATGATACCATTATGATGCCCTCCACCTCGACTGAGATTGGGAAGATAACTTTATTCACAGGCACTGGTTGACTAGTTTTTTGATCAAGTTCCCCTAATTACGAATATACACAAGCCACAAGAAGAAATCTTTACTTCCTCAGTAGCTATTACGATATTACCAGGGAACTTAGTTCACTACTCGAAAAACACTGTACTTTCGCATTTTCTCCAACCGAATATTTGTAAACTGCGCCAACATGAAAGCCAAGTTCTAATAGTGAAATGCAAATTATCTTGAGGTGTGCAGGGTTAGGTGCATTATGACTAAGATTCACTTCAAACGCCAAAATTAATTAAAACGAAGTGAAAAGTCTAATTAGAATTTAACTTACAACAAAACATACGTTTGCTACATGATTACGATTTGACCATTATTTAGCTCATGAATTAGCAATTAGTTTTAAAAGAAATTACTTAGGATTATAAATGAAAGTGTTTCCCATGGGTCATTTTATTGTTAAAGAAGTTTAAAGCAATGTACTAAAATGGATATAAGGTTTATAAAATTCATAAACGATAAGAAGTATGTGATATTAAATGTTCTTCATAAAAATACCATTTATATGTATGTACAAGTTTTATAGGTCAACAAGATGTGGTTACAAATCAAACTTTAATCTATCTTGTAACAGATATTTTTAGATGTAAAATTGCAAGCAATTATAATATAAATCTGATTGTCATCGAAATATTAAAACCGTTTATATAGTTATAACATTGTAGTGTTATTTTATAGATTTTTACATGGTAGTGGCCAGATTTCTTATCATAGCTATTGATAATTGTCAGAGATAATTGATTTTTGTATAGTACATTAAGTTTAATGCATATACAAGCACATTTTCTTTACTATTCCCTTATAGTTCATGTAAGTGTATAATATTTTGTTAGATCAAAGATTCAATCCAAAAGTATTCTTTGGCTGACAGCTTATAAGATACACAAAGTTGGATATGGTGTCAATGGTTTGCCACATTGTTAATGTGTTTGTTTTGGTATCTCGTTATGACATACATGTTATGAATACACTGTCTAGAACTAATCAATAAACTGTTGTAGCTTGATATCACTTCCCTACTGTTTTAACGTATATTTAACGCATCCTTGAAACGACATAGTTTATGAATAATAATTTAGCAACATAGGTACGTCTCCATAGCTAATAATTCTATTATTATATCTTCCCTTTAACATTTATTAAAAGTAACTTGTACCCGCATATTTTATAATACTGAGAAATTCCCTTTGAAGCGTTAAATATCGCAATATCGCAATTGCTGTAAGGA
>JAHWXV010195427.1:0-15561 GCA_024586415.1 Phrixothrix hirtus | reverse complement strand
TTACATCTACCCTTAGCTAATTCCTTACAATATAACAAATTTTTATAAAAATAAAATGTATACAATTAATTTAATTTTTCTATGTTAGATTCGCGATAATAAATAAAATGATTACGTGAATCTAACAATAGGATATCCCAAGGATAACCGATATCACGAAAACTGTTGATGTTTTATGACTTGTAGAGCAAGGGAGTAACAATATTATTCCCCAAAAATTCCTTATAAAAAAAAGAACATCAAGAAAATTCATTTATTAATTATTTATGTTGCTTTGAAAAAATTATTACCAAATTTTCGGTTGGCTGTTAGACTCGCGGATCGGAGGTTGCGTAACATAGTTCTAATGTATACGAAGTAAAACAACATAAAATCGTCTAGAAGAAATTTTTACAAACAAACATATATACCATACTTCAACGTATACCGATAAATAATACATATCAAGGGCAACGATATTACTACTCGGTAAGGCCCGGCGACAGGGTTGGACTTAATTCTATAATTGTTAATATTTTGAAAACTATATGTATTTGAATACAATTTTGAAGGAAATTTTCTTTATCTATTTGCGTATCGAAATGAGGTCATTCGAAACCGGTTTAAGTTTCATAATGGCCTTCTTTTTCGCACGGAATATATTTTTTTAAAGGGTTGGTGACTTTAGTAGTTAACCTTATTGAACGTCAAAATCGAATAGAAAATTGACAAAACTTTCATATTCAAATGTCAAAACGTCAATGTCACCAACTATCACAAAAATTCCTAAATTAATTATATGTCAAAAAAGTTCGCCTTTTCCTAAATTTTTAGCAAATAGATAAAATAGTATAAAAAACCTCGTTTCATAAAACGTTTTATCACACACGTTCATTAGAAAAGTCACCTCTTCTACGCTTGTTTTCTAAACTTGAACTCATGTGATAAAAACATGTTTTATGAAACTTGTTTTTTAATATACTATTATAGGACAAAAAGTATTCATAATTTTTCTCACACCGGTTGTCCCATATTTTAAGGATGAAATTGTTTTCCGGCAAACTACGTTTTGAGTTTCTTTTTTACAAGGTCACGTGATCTTTAGGTGGAGTTCCATGCTGAGTAACATCTTAGAAATCAACTTCGGGTATTATTATTTCTTTATAGGGGCTGAGCGGTGGCAAAATACCATTTTTCTGTTCACAGTTGGTTACTTATCTAATTTTACTATCTGGCATGCATGTGATATTTCAAATTAGATATATAATACATACATCAACTTACCAACTGAACTTGTAATAGTAAATTTAGGAATATCTACATTTTCTTCGGATTAAGATTTAAATTCATAGTAAGTATTCCCGTTATAGGCATTGATAAGGTTCTAATTTTCCACATACTTTAACATAATTTCGAAATTATATTATAAACAATGGTGTGGATATTAAGATTTCATGATTTTATTTTTAATTTCTCCGAAGTTGCGTTGCATGTTGGAAAAATTTTGTTAACAATTTATGGAGATGTTATTTCACACAGTTTCCATCAATAATTGTGCGTGAACTGAGTACATGAAATTATTAATAATTAATAATATGATGTTAAAAATAATAAACAATCTACTCCTTTATCGTTACATTCTTTACAACATAAACATAAATTTAACTTCACTTCCCCCAAAATTATTACTTTTGAAAGAGACTTTAAAAAAAGATTAATGTTAAAAATGATTTATATCAAAAAAGAAAAAGATTCTATTAATTTTAATACTGATGCTCAAAATTTAAGTCATATTTACCATAATATTATAAAAACCTTATAATTTCTGCAATTAATAAATTACATAATTTAATTTTTTATTTACTATATTACTTAATACTATATATATATAGTAATTTTGTAAGTAAATTTATATTACTTATACATAAGTTAAATTGTTAGCGAAACGCCAAGTTGAAATTAGTTCTGTCAATTCTGAAATATTAGATTTAAGTAAATTAAAATTTTTTAAAGCACGTGCTCAATGCACAATCCTCGAAACATCGGCTGACTTATCCACGTAAGTAAATTTTGGTCACTAATATACTTAATGATTTTTTACGATCGATTACTTTAATTTCACGCTAAATACTTAAATTCACTAATCAAATCGCAGTAAGGTTTTTAATTTAAATTAACTTAAAACAAATAAGCAATTATGATCAAACGAAGGACAAAAGCAAATTACTCTACAAGATTGTTTCAATAATATAATGAAGATGTCTTAGTCTAAAGTCTAAAGTTAAAATCAAAAAGGGCCTTCAAAAATCCTTGTTATACCTATTTATGGCCTTTCTAATAAAAATAAAAAAGGACTAAAATTTAAAACAAATAAAATTAAACCTTAAAATAATATTCTAAATGAATTGGACATAATCTAAAATTGAGTTTTTAAATTACAGTTGTTTCCTTTCTTTGCAATTAATTTTCAAAATAACATTAATTGTGATTATATCCATTAATTTTAGTTTTGAACAAAATAAAACTGTTTCGGTAAGATCCTTTATTAATGTTCAAAATTGTCCCTTGCTTGAATGGTAAGGAATAAATGTCTACAATTGTAACGATACTTTACAGCTCATATCAATTACATAATACCTCTGATAACTTCAGTTCGGAGATGGAGTAGGTTCGATGAGCCAAAAATATAATATAATACCCGCGAAATTTTGTTATTTACCCTTTATAATTGGCACAGCCTGTTTTTAAAGAATTATAATATACAAGAAAACTAAAAACTGTATCCAAAGTTCCACTCATTTTTAATTCTCTTTGTAATTAATTAGATACATTTACCCGTGACGTATCTTTTGAAAATCTTTAATTTTTACTCAGTTCCCAACTTACTATATTAGTCGTAAAGCTTTATTACTTTTATTTATACTTATTGTTACGCAAACTGTACATTTACTGTTGTTGTGTGGTGTACACCTTTTAATTAGTTTATATTTTTCTTTTATTTATTTTAATTATTGTATAATCTATTTGTTATGCCTCTTTCAATTTGTACTTCTGTGATCGTAGCATTTGCATGTGTATTATTATTCTGTCTCCATTTAACTCTAACGTTGTATTTATTATGTCCTTATTTTCCACCATTTGTAACTTATTTGTTATTTTATTTGCTAGTTCAATAAAAAGATATAAAAGCATAAATATTCGTTTATTAGATTTCAAATTTAAATTACCACAATTAATATGTACAACTATAAAAATTAAAATTAAATTTAGCTTCACGTGCACAGAGGGCTGATTAACGAGTTCGTTCTACTCTACGATAGAGAGCGTATTTTAAAAGCAGCTGCTGTAGTTCGATTTTCATTATCGACCGTGATTTTATAATAGTATATCAAAATGATGAATCAACGTTTGTTTACACAAAACAGAACGGATTGCGTTTGTTTAATTAGTAGGTTTCTTGACTTATTACTTATTTCATGCGAGAAGTATTGAAACCTAATGTTAAGTGTCTTGACGTTAAACGTTAACGTTAAATTCACATATGGGTTACTGGAGGCCTACAAATACTATCAAAACTTAGAGTACGGGAACGTTAAAAACTCCACGTAAGGAAATAGGTACGGAATTGTTCGTATTTAAAATCAATTTTCATGTATAGTTTGCTAAACACTCATTTAAATATCTTGAATCGTTTAAAAATGCATTTCGAAACATTGTGTATAACAATTTAAACAAAAAATTATCCTAACCAGAACATAAGCTAATTCAGCGTCTTAAGGAATTTAAATATTAAAATACCCTAATAGAATAATATCGAACGTTTAAATTCAACGTATAAAATTAATCTGTAAAACAATATTCGCCCGTCTGCCATCTTATAACCCTCCCAGCTATTTATCAAGTCCAAACTAAACTCGCTTTTGTGTACATTTTACCTAGAAATTAATACGTATTAGACAATTATGAAAAATGTAATTACTGGATACTGTATGGAATGTCATAGCGGTTGTAGCAATGCTAGAATCAATTAATTACCTAGTTTCTATACAAAGTAAATAAAATGGCTTACAGCTCAAAGTTGACATAAAACATCGAATAAAATTTGTACAGTACATGTTGGGAGGTGCTAGGACATTGATTATAATATATTATTAAGTAAATATGTCCCTATTAGCTAATTATTTGTGTTTTACACTTATAAAAGTTCCATATTGATACAAGAAATTACCCGTTGACAGCAAATAGCGATTTATCGCATCGTGCCGTTACATTGTTTAAGGGTTAAGGCTGGGCACTTGAACTTCTGTGAAATCGAAAGTTAGATAAATATTGTTTATAAATACGAAAAATTAATTCTGCAGTTTTTTAACAATTAAAAAAAAGTTAAATGCTATCTATTACATTCAAAATCAAATTTTAATAAAATAAAACAACGAGTTACATTCATAGAAACACTGACCTGCAGTTGCTGATGAAATAAGTTATAATTTGTAGACGTAATTCTTGTAATTACCTACATTGATAAAGAAGTATGATGCTAACTTGAATTATGTATTTGATTATTATTATATTAACTTTAGAAGTAAGAACACATTAGTTTAGATACTATGTAAGAACTTTGGTCCCAGAAATTTTTAAAAAATAAAGATTTTTAAAAACAAATGATCGTGGATTCAAAATTTAACTGTCGCAGTCGGTAGGATTGATTAAAAACAGATAAATTACTCTAATATTGGGAAATTATCCGGTGGTGATTAAGACTCTATTGTAGATCTCCTTTTTATTGTTATTAAACATTAAGCCGCTAACGATCCTAAATAAAAACGACTTCGCTGCCAATTGATACAAAGGGAAAACAAAATCACCTATCAACTGGAGCCAACCAAAGTGCGAATAACCTATTGAACTATTAGCAAAAGAAGACCTGGGACTTCTGACCACCTCTCTGATTCCCAGAGGCACTAAAATTAGGACAAACAGAAATGAGAAACTACCCAATACCATTAATGTAAGTGTTGCAACCCAATATTGATTCCAAAAACTAAGAAAATAATCGTAATTTAGTAAAATCTACACTAAATAATTTAAAACTGCTTAATAACTAGTAAATAAACATTAAGTATTAAATAAATTTATTCAAAATGACGGAAGGAAACACAAATATTGGTCTGCTGCTCTATGAAGCAAACAACATACCCACATTTGATGGTAACCCTAAACAATTACACAGATTTTATAAATTCTTGCGAGAACTTATTAAAGATATTTCAAAACACAAACACACCCAATGCACCAATTAATGCTTGATTATTTGACACAATACTTTGTAAACTTAAAGGGCGTGCAGCTGATTTAGTTGGCTCGCGCATTGAATTAAATACATGGTAAAGAATTAAAGATGCGTTAAATTTAACTTTTGCTGATCAGAGGAGTATTGATTGCCTCATACAGAATTTAATTAATATTATGCCATTTAAAACGGAAACACCAGCCCAATTTGGTATGAGAATTTGAGATACGCGCAGTTTACTATTTTCAAAATTAAATAAGTCACTAGTAAATGTGCAAAGGAAATTAAACAAGGTTAAACATTACAATGATTTTGCACTCAAAACGTTTATAAACGGCTTACCCTATCAAATGCAATTAATTGTTAGATTAAGAAACCCCGATTCTATAGAAAAGGCATTAGCTCACGTCGCTGAAGAAGAAAACTTTTTATATTTTAAACAAGGATATAACCAAAATTTCAAAAAACCTGCTTATAAACCTCAACCGAGAATAAATCAACATTTTACACCACATTAAACACAAGACCACAGTATTTACATAAACCAACAAACAGATTAAAACATTTACACCTCAGCCTCATCATTAATCAACCAAATTTTCAAAATATGCAATCTAAATATCGATCTATTCTTCAAAATTATGCACCTCAGTCGCAAGCCTTTGCAAAAAATAATTTTAGAACAAATGTACCAATAAATAATCGATTCAATTTTCAACGACAAAACGTCTACAACCCTTCAAGTTCAAACATACGAAATACAAACAGATATACAAATGCACAAAAATTCTACAAACCGGAGCCAATGGATACAAGTTCAAATAATACTAAAGTCGGACCGAATCAAAGGTTCTCACAACAAATCGACGATTTTTCAAACTCATTAACAGCACTTGAAACTCAAACAATACTCCAACCACCTTTATCAGAAGCTCCTTGTATATCGAGTAGTTATGAAAATCAAACTTACGAATATGACGCTGAACCTAATGTAAACAGTTATGAGACGCATTATAACCAATCAACGAATTACAATTATGAACAAAACCAATATTTCCTTGAAGACCAACCAACGAATTACAATTATGAATAAAACCAATATTTCCTTGAAGATCAACCAACAAATTTTCCATAGGAATATCTAAACCTCTACCCGACATAATATCTCTTGGCAATTTACGATTAGACCTCCCATACATACTCATACCACAACTAAAGGCACACTTTATTATTAACACTGGTAGCTCTAAAAGTTTAATAAACCCCTTCTTAGCGCATAAATATTATGAAAAGTTTATCACGAAAGAAAACTGCAATATACAGACAGCACACGCAATAGCGCACCATAACGAAGTCGTACATTTACCAATATCCAAAATTCTATTTATTCAATTTTTCACAAAAACACGACGGATTAATACGAGCAGACTTCTTGAAATAGCTAGATGCCAACATTGATTTAAAAGGACTTAAAATTTCAACACACTCTGCTGAAATACCAATAATCTATGAAAACATGCAAACCCCTAAAGTCATAACCCGAACTTCAGAACTTATATAAACAGATATTACAGAAATTCCACCAAGAACTCAAAAGATAGTTAAAATCCCTGTAAAATTAAACCAAGGAATACTCGAATATACTAACTTCGGAATAAAACAGAAATGCCTAAAGCTTTGGTATACGTACAAGGCAACTTTACAATTACCACTTTAATAAACTCAAACGAAAACCCTGTAAAAATTACTATAAACGAACCTCTAGAAATCGAAATCTTAAATACACATGACGTTAATTTTTACGAAAAAATGGAAACGAAAATATAATGAACGTCGAAGAAGACAACATCTTGAAATCAAACTTGAAAAACTTAAGACTTGACCATTGTAACCCAAAAGAACAGAATGCAATTCAAAAACTATGCTTAGAATTTAGAAACATCTTTTATTGTGACCAAATTCCGTTAACATTCACCAATCAAAAAATTAATCCAACTAATGAATCGCCTATTTTTACCAAAAGTTACCGATATCCTGAAATACACAAACAGGAAGTAAAAGAATAAATGAAAAAAATGTCAGACCAAAAAATAATTCGAAATTCAACCTCTCCATGATCCTGTCCAATATGGATTGTACAAAAAAATTAGATGCATCGAAAAAGCGACAATGGCGTTTAGTAATTGATTATAGGAAATCCAATGAACGCACAATTGACGACAAATATCCACTTCCAAACATTAATGATATTTCAGACAAACTTAGAAGAAGTCAATATTTCACAATTCTCGACTTTGCTAGCGGATTTTATCAAATAGATATGGATACAAATGACACCAAAAACAGCCTTCTCAACTGAAAATGGTCATTATGAATTTAAAAGAATGCCATTTGGACTGAAAATGTTTCCCTCCACCTTCCAACGAGTAATAGACAACATCCTCAGAGGACTATAAAATGAAATTTGCCTAGTATACCTAGATGACATAATAACTTTTAGTACTTCGTTACAGAAATATATGACAAGACTAAGGCAAATTTTCAAAAGACTTTGCGATGCGAACCTTAAAGTACAAATGGACAATTTAGAATTTTTAAGAAGGGAAGTAAAATACCTTGCACACATAGTAACACCTAACGGAGTACAACCCAACCCAGAAAAGATATCAGCGCTAAAGAAATTTCCATTACCCAAAACACAAAAGGAAATAAAATCATTTTTAGGACTAATAGGGTACTATTGACGCTCTATCAAAGATTTTGAAGCAATAACAAAGCCCTTGACAACTTGTTTAAAAAAGAATTCCAAAATAAATCACACCGAAAAGTTTATTGAATCCTCTGAACATTGTAAAAGCTTACTCGTAAATTCCCCAATTTTGCAATACCCAGATTTTAGTCAACCTTTCATTTTAATAACCGATGTGAGTAATTACGTATTAGCAGCAGTTTTATCACAAGAAACCGTGTCAAATGGCAATCCAATTTCATACGCCTCACGTACGCTAAACGATACCGAATCCAAGTATTCCACCATCGAAACAGAATTATTAGCAATAGTTTGCGCATGCAAGTATTTTCGTCCATATTTATTTGGAAGAAAGTTTAAAATTTTTACCGACCCCAGACCCTTAGTATGGCTTTTTAATCTGAAAGAACCAAACAGTAAACTTATAAGATGGAGACTGAGACTGGAAGAATTTGATTACGAAATCATCTACAAAAAAGGCAAACCAAACACCAATGCTGACGATTTATCTCGAATTCAATTAAACGCTATGGACGATGAAAGCATCATTAACAACCCAGGGGTTGTAAACAACGACATTTTAGAATTCCTACGAAATTACACACAAAATCCAGATAAATCTATGGATAAAATAAATCCCTTGGGCATATCACAAACAAAGACTCCAAACTCACCCAGAATTCGAATCCTCCAGAATGTACAATTATGACCACCTTTTGGAAATTCTCGTAACATTCCACTAGAAGAAGAAAACTTAACAACCGTTTACACTAGTGACAACCACAATTATAAAAACATATAATTTTAAATGTGAAAATTTCTAAAGAAAGACCAAATCTAATTCTAGATTTAATGAGAAGTTTTACAACCGAAAACAAAACCTTTTACTTATTTTTTCACGGCGACTCTATGTACGATGAATTTAACAATGTTTATAGACAACATTTCTACGAAAAAGGATTAAAATTAATAAAATGCACTAAATTAGTAAACTCCATACGAGAAAAAGACGAACAAATAATGACTATGAAAACCAACATGATGGAAAATGTAATCATCGTGGAATAAACGAAACTCTTAATCAACTAAAAAGAAATTACTATTGGCCGCCAGTGATAGTAGACGTTAGAAATTAAATTAACGATTGTCATATATGCCAAACCGCGAAACATTCAAGAAAGAATACATATGTCCCAATCGCACTAATCAAATTTGTAGCGCAACCATTCTAACTTTTACACATGGATATATTTAAATTTGACAACCAAAACTTCTTGACTATCATAAACGCATTCTCAAAATTAGGGCAAGCACTACCAATATAGAAATAAGTGACGCTTTGGTAAATGATTTTTTATACTATGGCGTACCAGAAAAAATAACAATGGATAACGGTAAGGAATTCAACGACGAAACGGTGAAAGAATTATTAAGAATTCATAAAATATAAATATATTTTATGACACCATTACATCACGAATCAAATTCAACGATTTCATTCAAGCCAAATTGAACAAAGAATACTCAGGCAAACATCCGATAATAAGAATGTTAAACTCCTTATAAAGTACGCCACTATCGCTTATACCTCAATACATTCCTCTACGAATGTTACACCTATACAGTTAATACTGGGACACACGGATTCACGAGACCCTTGCAATCTTATTCAAACTTCCCTCTATTCAGATTACGTGCAGAATCATAAAGAAAAAATTTAAGCATTTATATCAAAACGTATCTCAAAAATTAGACCAAACAAAACAAAAGTTAGAGATAAACGAAACGGCAAAGGGTCCCATCAATGTCAATTTAAAGTAGGTCAAAATTATATAAAACTAGTGCATAACGGAACAATAGAGAAAATAAATTTAAAGGACCTTACGAAATAACTGAAATTCTAGAAAATAATAAAGTAAAGGTAAAAAACAAATCAAATAACAAAATCTAAATAATTCATGTAAAAGAATTTAAAATCCCCAATATTACAGACTCTCAATATGCCTAAGAATAAATTTTTCAAACTCCAAGTTCCATAACTTAAATGAAAATCCAGGACTATTACCATTAAAATTAGGAAACGCTCAAAATATCATCCACTATTTGTCATTTATACAAATCTTTGATATATCAAATGTAATTAGTGAAATTTCGGCTTTTCAAAAGCAATTTTCACAATTAAAATAATCAATAAATAATTCCTCAATGTATCAGAGAGAGTTCCCCAACTTCAATAACTTAGGTATTACATTAGAAAATTCCCCCTTAATTAATATTGAGGGAAGGGCTAAAAGTGGCCTGATTAACGGATTAGGGTTTATAATAAAAACAATTACGTGAAACCTACATCAACAAGACGCGGAAAGATATGATAAAGCTATCCATACTCTTTTTGACAATCAATAAAAGGAAAAAGTCTAAATCAAAAATCAAATCACTTTCTAAAGAACTCAACTCAAAACTTTCAAAACGCGACTCAAACTTTAGCACACAATCAAATGATTTTAAAATCACATATTATGCAAATAGAACAAACAATAAAAACCATAGAACTAACAAAATTAGAAACCAACGAATATTACTTAATTCTCATGATAATGACACAAATAACACTATGATATCAAACGATATACAATATCTTAGAAAATATAGGGTGTAGACGTTTTAAAAAAAATTCACATTATTCCGTAATGTTTACATTTGCGATGAGAAGAGTTACATTCATAGAAACACTGACCTGCAGTTGCTTCTCAAATAAGTTATCATATGCAGACGTAATTCCTGTAAGCGCTTACATTGATAACGAAGTATGATGCTAACTTGAATTAAGTACATGATTATTATTGTATTAACTTTAGAAGTAATAGCACATTAGGTACTATGTAAGATCGTTTGGTTCCAGCGATTTTTAAAAAATAAAGATTTTTAAAAACAAATGATCGTGAATTCAAAATTCAGCTAGCGTAAAACGGAAAAGTAACATATACAGTGTTTAAATGGAAATAATAAAACGTTTTATAAATAGATCACACATTAAATATTTGCTGTTAATTAGCAAACAAAACTGACGGATTGCTGAATTTTACAATAAAAAATGAATTGTAACTTAAGCAAACTATAAAAATATCGGAAATTTGTTCTTAAAATCAGCAACACGTAACACAATATTCTTAGTACATCAAACATGATTTAAATTACTATTGTAAGAGAATAAGTACAAATCATAATCTTCACAACAACTAGTCACATTGGTTCCAGTGCCAGGTGCCAATAGGAGAATACCATGTTAAATCAGGGTAAACAAAATTAATTAGTTTGGAGGATATTTTAGTAAAGACACAAAATTTAAGTATCAAAGCAGCTAAATCACAACGATCCTCATTATTTGTCTATAAACATTTGATACCAACTTAATCTGAAGTGAGGTTCTACAAACGCGAGGAATTCTTTAACTTGATAGGTAACTTGCTGATACAGAAGCTATGTTAAAATATCAACGGAATCACGTATTACTACTTCCTCTACAACTTCTAAAAATTAGCTTAGTGTCTAAGATCTAAATAGATTAGTGAATTATTTTTATTTAAAATTTATATCAGGCTGTATAAACATGTGTACAAATATATTATGAATGTAATACTTTAGACTTAATGTATTTTATTACAAAGAATATTATGTGAGTGTGTTCGTACTTGACTGCGTGGCTTTTACTTATGTGTCTATATGTGTGCGCGCGTGTACATGTGTAGGAATGTGGATGTGTGCGAGCATACGCATGTGTGCGTGTACGAGGATGAGAATATACGCCATTGAGCGGGTGCGTTTGAGTGAGACGGTGAGTGGGTGCGTAGCGGCGTGAACGTGCGCGTGTGAGTACGTGTATTTGTACAGTAAGCCAAATTTTTCAATTTGACCATCAGTCAAAAAGGGATTTTGATATAACTGGGTATCTACCTCAAAAATAACTTAATTGTCGATTTTCCTGTTTTAGGAACAATAGTTTAATTTAAATAAAATTAACATTGATATTTTATTGAAAATATTTTGTTCTATGCACATATAAAAATAATTTAAATACATTATAAACAAGATGCAACTTTTTTAAAGGTTTAATCACAATTAAGGAGAGAAACATTCTTTGAATTGGGTATTAAAATTATCTCAATGTTTTTCATTTTAGATACTGTATGACTTATTAGAAACGTCACTTTTTTATTTAATAACAATTTTTGTAGAAATACTTAAATTGTATAGACCCAGAGTACGACTCTCACCCGTGATACGTAACTGAGGCAAACGGAAACGTTGTTCTCCAAAACGCATTCTATAAAAATTTATTGATATGTATATATCACTTTTTTATGATTTTTAAAATAACGGGAAAGATGGTATACTTCAAAGCCTACGATATTGGAACGGCAACAAATAAAATTATGTAACATTAGGCGTTCACTTTAGATACATCTTTGCTAGAAATTAAACTTGTCTAAAAGTTCTATACAGGTCAAATTCACCGTAACTCTTGTTTAGAATTATATTACTGTTTCATATTACTAGTAACGTTGAATGCTCAGAGTGTCTCACGGTGTTAAAGCAAAGAGATGTATTCTAAAATTGTACCTGAAGAAAGTCTAATTAAAAGAATTGCGCATTGGAGCCACCTTATCTCTCCTTTAAATTTAAGAACGCAACCACAGTGAACTTTTTTCTTACAGGGCATCGTTGGTGAACTGTTACCTAACGATTTCTGATAGTTCGCGTTAAAAACTAAAGTAATAAAATCTACAGTAATAGTGTATATTCTTTAGCAGTGGTCTTGATCCTATGAATGTATGTATACTTAAATTATAATTGTTAATTAGCTTCAGTCAGCTTAGTTTATTGGGTATACATATACCACAATTTCCGTTCATTTAATCAATTTTTGAAAGAATAAAATGGTTTTAATAATTAATTAGTGCAGTCACTAGGTAGATGTTTAAAATAATTAACTTTATTGTTCAATAATTAAATTTAGTATTCTGAATTTTATAAATTTCCAGACATTTTTAATGCAGTATGTTAAATTGCTTTGTAGAATAATTCCAATGATTACATATTAGGATCATGTATTCTTTACAAGCTTTATAAATTTATCTAACTTCTCTCAAAAGTAATTGTTAAAATTAAGGGCTAAACAAAGATAGAGAATCTATTGCGTGGCGAGCGTACACTTCGGAGATGATTGCACTTAGAGAACGAATTCATTTAGGACATGCTAGAAATTTTAGCTTGCCGAAAATCCCATTTGAAATGGTAAACTAAGTTTTTAATTTTGCTCCATGTTACAGTTTGTATTAAAAGTTAACTACAATTGTTGCACAATATTTATGTAAACTGCAACATAATTTCAGATTCATGTGTTACAGCTTAGATGTTATAATTGAGAAGGAAATAGGTACGAACTCTATAAAATTGTACTGCATTTTATTTGATTTAATTGTGATTTTCGTAGCAACATTGACCAATTTTGGAGTTTTTTTACCAAGGGTCGACCAGTTTGCTACATTAAAATCACAACTTTTTCTCGTAAGTACCTGTATCTAGCTGACCTAATCAGATATCCAGCTCAAATAAAATCGACTACAAAATCCATTTTAACGCGCTGTTCTAACTAAACACTACACTCGTCTTAATAATTTCGAAAGCGTAGGTCAAATGTTTGTTTAATTTTGATTATTTAGTTTTGTTAGATGTACTTGGTAAGTATGAGTTGAAAGGTATTAAGGAATATAATTAATGCTTGTGTAAATCTAGAGCAGTAGTATTTAATAGTTTACTGTTGTCTTTAAGTTTTGTAAATGGGAATTTATGATGTCCTTAATCAAGTTAAAGAAAAGAGAAGTTATGAATTTCGTTTTACCCTTTAACCTCAATAGCTTGGTTCTATGCTTGGATTAGGTAACATTTAAAATAATTATTCGCAACATCAATATACTAAATAATATTACAATTATTTTTGCCTATTTGTTTCTAAAATTTTTGAGAAATATTTTTACTTTGAGATTTATACTATATTTTTAAATGCTTAAACATTTAGAAAAAACAAATCCACATCAACATTTAAATCTTTTTGGTTATAAAGTTAACTTGTTCTTTAAATCTTTAAAATTTTGATGTTTTATTTAAAAGATCGAAATGGTAGATGAAAAGAATGTTTTTTTGCGCTACCGACCGGTTTTTGTACATTTACCGGTTATGTTGGTTCTAACGTTCTCATATATTTCTTCAACTGTTGTGATTGTCATAATAACGCCACGATAACAAGCATGTTATCGTTCATAACTATACTAGTACTTTTATAGCGGTATAGCGGTTAGTATGCCTGCCTATGCACCCAAGGGACGCGGGTTCAAACCCGATTGAGGCCGGTAAATTTTTCATGAGCAAAAATTGAAAGAATATAATTAATTAATGTTTTGATTTTTCTAATATATTTTTCATTTTTTTTATTAGTGAATGTAAGGTGCAGTATGCTAAAAAATATTGGTAACTGCATAGCTAGATGGATATAAATTAAAGGCATTATCTGTTTAATTGAAGTCAATATATCAAATTAATTGGTTTAAAACTGTATATGACAATCGAGATTTTAGTCCGCTTCATTAAAATTCTGGAAGTGCGCAAGTTAAGCGATAAAATAATTATCTAACGCAAGATTATCAAAGCAATTAGAACAATTTGGAGTGAGACAACACACGACTTGAAGAAACAAGAATGTATTCCTTTAATTTTAATTTATACTTTTTCCTCTTACACAACTGTGTCAACCTCAAATTCGCTAAAAATGATAGAAATCCAAGAGAACTTGTGAAGATTTTGAGACCGGTAACACTATCCCAACATGCCACTTCTTAACAGGGATTATCAATGTTTAAAGTTGTACAACTGTTTCGAAAGTAGGTCCCAGGAAAATACTCAAAAGCTCATAAACCTAAAATATGTCCCCTGGTATGAACACAAAAATGTCTGGAAGAGAAGATAATGTATCGAAACAAGTAGAAATGTAAATGAAAATGGAAGAAATATTTTACTACACGATGATTTTATTTCATCCAGTTCACATAACGGTATATTAACCGCATTTAGAAATCAGAACCCCTAACAGGGTGATAATCATTCAGAAGGAAATAACAGTACTTGCTAGCTAAAGTTAAAAATGACCGGTATAAATGTATAGTATGCAGTGCAACTTAAGTCATTTTGAATTACTTTTGTACAGAATTCTCCCGTTTAAAGGTTGATAAAGTGAAAATCATCATTAAGAAGGATAGATGCTGTCCTGACACAAAAGGTTTGTTCCAACTATTAGTTTACGTACGATTCTCGTATCAGTACATGAACCCTTTCGTACGCATGCGTTAACATTGCACTGTTTGGTAATTGGTTCAAGATACGTGTTGCTTGGAACGTTATTCTAACGATTATATGAACTAATTTTAAATTAAAATTTAAATCAATGGATAAGGGAAACGGTTAATATTTATAAATTTGTACATTTTAT
>JAHWXV010195383.1:0-11311 GCA_024586415.1 Phrixothrix hirtus | reverse complement strand
AATTATTGGTAAAGAACTTGTCGCAATTTGGAAGGACTCACAAATAAAAACATTTTTATAAATAAATTAAAATTTAAAGAATTTGCATTCCCTACAAGCACGTAGGTGAACCTTTACCGTAATAAAACTGTAAAGAAAATTAAGGGTAATTTATATCCTTAGGTCTGTGCTAAATAACGCTGACCTGAAATTAGTTTGCTTAGCAGTCTAATAAAGGGTTACAATTAAGTGAAACGTAACTAGAGCAATTAGCACGCTGCAAATTAGATCTGTGAAGCAACAAAGGCAAGAACAAAATATAACAAAATGTCGGCAAGAAAAGGCATTCTTCTTCATAGGAAGAATTGGTACAGACTCAAGAGGCGCATTGGCCAAATGTAATTGGAATACATGTGCGCAATCTTTAAATGCTTTAAAACTAAAGCTAAGTAAGATGAGTACATGTTTAATAAATCGAATTTTACCGATTGTATGTATGCAACCAACATTACGAATTTTGAATTATATTTAATAAAGGCGAGAAATAAAACTAAAAGGCCTAACCATACTGCCTCCCTTGAACTAATCAAACTTGGTTCAAGACTGATCAGGTAAAACAAACTGAAACAACTAAAACGAAAACTAAAATACCTAAACTAGAGATTAGCGATAAAGCTTGGCAACAGGTCGAGAAACACAGACGACACCATCGGTGCCAGGGTAGACTTTAATGATGCGACCGACAGGCCAAACAAGAGGAAGAGTGTGCGGTTCGCCTATAAGAACAAGGTCGTTGACCTCAAGCAACGAAACACGTTGCTGAAGGGTAGCCAAATATTGAGTGACCCAGCGTTACCAAAAGCCATTGGTTAAAGCTTGGGTTACGTAAAAATGTTTCAAACGAGTTTGCGGAGTACTATCAACTTATCGTCCGGGAATGAAGTAAAGCGAACGACCAACGAGCAAATGTGCTGGGGTTAGCACGTTAAGATCATTTGGATCGGAAGGCAAGGCACATAACGGGTGCGAGTTGAGAATTCCTTCAATGCAGGTTGTCAACGTAAGGAATTGAATTAAAGCAGGAATTTAAGTTCCAAGAACGCGTTTAAGGTTGCATTTGACTGATTTTACAGCACTTTCCCAAAGACTTCCGTGATGCGGCGTAGCAGGAGGGTTGAAGTGAAATTCTATGCCCTGAGGTGTGGCATAGGTTAACAAATTGCGCTGATTGGCAAGGTGTTTGAAGAAGGCATTCAATTTATGATTGAGTAACTTGCCGGTTCCGACGAAATTGGTCCCACAATCTGAGAACAAATGCGCGGGACAACCACGTCTAGAAATGAACCGATGAAGTGTGTCAATAAAGGCTGAAGTGCTGAGATCTTCAACTATTTAGAGATGAATTGCCTTGGTGATAAGACACACGAAGATATAAAGATAAAACTTGGCAATAAAGGGTTTGCGAAGAGTTAACAATTTAACTGGGAATGGACCAGCAAAGTCCATACCGGTGTTGTGAAAAGGAGGCGAAGAATTTACCCCTTTGAGTGGAAAATCTGCCATTAACAGCGTGGACTTATAAGTCTTGACCTTACACTGAATACAAGGGCGAGATAGTGATCGACAAGAGATTATCTAAAACCTTTAAGTCAACGGAAATTGCAACAAAAAGGACCCACAATGCGAATTCAAAATGTGATATGAACGAATTATATCAATAACCAAGTGATGATTCTTTGGCAGAAGAATCTGATGCTTCTTCGAGTCAGGTATGGAAGCATTTGAGAGTTTGCCTCCGACCCGTATTAAACCAATAGAATCAAAAAATGCCGACAATTTTTGTATATGCTTATACCAAGTCTTTTAGCTCTTAAACAATTTCAACTCTTGGGAAAATGATACGGATTGAACATAATGACAGCGCATGCTCGCCTCTTTGATAGCGCTACACGAATGACAAGGCAAAATAGTTTGAAGTTGGAGGAAGAAAACAATTGAAGATTTTTGAAATGCTGCGTATCGATTTGGACGTAGATGATATGTGGTGGAACAAATCATATGGGGAAATTTCACAGGTAGTGGCTAAGCAACAGGTTTAAGTTCTAAATCTTTTGGTTCTTTGCTAACCAGCGGATGTGAGTGAGGCCACTGTGTTTGACAACCAGATAGGACCTGTGAACCAAATGGGCCAAATGTTCAAATTGGAAGGTAAGAGATCACAAGAAGGCAAGTCGGCTATGTTGTCTTCAGAGGGAATGTGACGCCACCAGGAAGTTTGAGTATAATCCTGAATGAACGCAACACGATTAGCGACAAAAGTTTTGAGTGTATGAGGAGCAATGGATCCAAGTGAGCATATTGTAGAATCACACCACAAATAGATACTACTAATATTAGTTGATGTAGTTGAGAAGGTGTCACAAGACAACCTTTCAAAAGTTGTGTTAACAAATAAGCTCCGAGAAACTCGAGACGAGGTAGTGACAACGTCTTGAGAATAGCGACTCGAGTTTTGCTGATAAGCAAGGTAGCTGCGGGTAAAGTTAACAGAAACAGACAAATCAGCTCCAAGAAGAACATCGACTGAGGATGAAACATCAAAGGATGGATCAGCGGGTACAATATTTCCAAACGAAGTTTTGATCTTTGAATCTATAGGAAACCGAGGAAGATCGGCGGGAATTAGAAATGGGTGGGAATTAGATACAATTGTTCCAGAAACAGATGTTAGCTGGAGAAAGTTTACGCCATGAGAGTTCGTAGAAATTTGGCCTACACCGGCAATGGGAATGGCAACTTACTTATGACGACAATGCAACAAGTTGACGCAATTTTCAGTCACAAAAGACACGTTGCTAGCTGTGTCTAGAACAGCTCGAACAACAATATAATTTGAAAAAGAGGTTTGTAAACAAACAAGAGCGGTCAGAAGTAAAATCGACACCAAAGGATTTAAGTGAGTAAGCAATGAAACTTCAGGAGGTTCGACCTTACCCGAAGTAGAAATGTTAATAGGTTGAAGTTGCGCATTAAGCAACGAGCGAGAGGATACCGAAGCTGACGAGACCGGTTGACTATCGAAATGAAGACTCGAGTTGTGTTTCTTGGAACACGTACGATAAGAAAACTTTGACTGGCATTTGAACAAAAAATAAGCACCTAGACAGCTGATGCATAGCTGATGAGATTTTACCAGCTCTAGACATTATTTAGGTTGGAATCTTTGGAAAGTAGGGCACAACATGGGTTTGTGGGAGAGTTTACAAAATGGACCGCCGAGTGACATAGTTGCCACAAGCGACAAAACAGAACGACGTTGCGAATGCTAGGGTGACTTCGGTGTAAAGATGCGACACTTGACTTTTAGAAACCTTTAGTAGGTACAATTGACGACAAAATTTGTACATTTTGCTTCTGAACCACTTGTGATTCGAGAAAGGCAGTAATTAAATCAATGGAGGGAAACTCAATGGAAGATGGAAGATGAGCCTCAAATATGGAGGCTTAGACAACAAAAGCGACGAGAAAAAGGCGTTAAAGATATCAATGAATCGATAGATTGGAGCGAACTCAAGTGAACATTGAGTGTATCAAGAAACTGCTAATGGAAGTGGAAAACTGATCATCAATTGCCGGGAGATTCATAAGTTTTTCACAATTCAGTGTAATCAAACATTTAGAATTGTAATACCTTTTGGGCAGAAGTTCCAAAGCGATACTATAGTTACCTTCAGTGAGTGGCAAATGTTCAACAACTTGGAGGGCTTCCTTCTCTAAGGAAGTGAGCAAATATTGAAACTTCTCGAGATTAGTTAACTCAGTACTTGAGTGAATGATTGAGTCAAACTTTGCGATAAAGGAAGACCAATCAACAAAGTTTCCACAAAATTTCGATATATGCAATTTAGAATGATTGGTACGATGAGGTTGGATGATGGGGGTCACTGCTGCCTTGGAATCAACAGAAGTGCCAACGACAAAGAAGACTGATGAAGAAATCCAATTTTAACATAAAGAAACTTGATAGATTGAATTGAACTAATGAAATCATCTTCAGACAAACTAGTAGGCAGTTGATCTAACTCTTTATACCTTTCAACCTTTAACAAAAAGTTTTGATATTCGGCATCAAGGTGTTCCTTGACGAAATCAAATTTGAGGGTCTTAGAATATTCAACTTGTGTGAGGATTTTTTCCAAGCTATATCAAGCTTGTTTAATAATGCGATTGAATAATTCTATAGTGAAATTTAGCATTTTGACAAGACAAATAACTAAACAAAATTTGAATAAATTCAGGATTCAGGACCCGCAATAAACGATAACCATAATATGTAGACGAAGGCGTAGAAATATGTTGACGAAGGATTACAAATATCCAATTCGAACTGACCGAAATTATCGGATTTGAAAAACAAAAAATAGAAATATATGGATTCAAAGTGACTAAGAATATCTGGCTCGAAGGACCAAAATATATGGAAACGCTAAACGAAACAACTTCAAAGGACCACCAGTAGGTTTAGCTGTGCTACTGGGACATGCCGGTCCATAAAGCGCAGTCTGGACAATGCCAACGCTTACTACACTAATGTTGCAATTGGGGATTTCCCGAATGTAAATACAATGAAACTTGGGAAGTACCGATTTGTGTAATTAATGAAACAATTCAATTTACAACAAAATATCATATAAAATGACGTGCAAATACGAAAGTTAAATATATGAGAAATTTATGTACAAGTATAAATGAGAAGCAAATAGCTAAATTAAATATTAAATGTACTTACCAAATTGTGATGAAACCAAGTGTTTATACAATGCTTCTTTCGGTAAGAACAAAGGAATTGCAGGAATTAGGTATAAAATTGAAAAAGCTAGGAATTTAAACCTCTATTCGGGAATTTTAAAATATAAAATTACACAGAATGCTCATTTCATAAATTCCAATGCATGACTCAGCATTGTGACCTTACATTTATTGAGATATCATTCATATTAGCACCATGCAACCTCCTGGAATATTCTAAAATGTTCTACAAACGTTCTCCTTATTTCCAATTTTTTATGTTGCTCCCTCCTTAAGACTGCTACATTTCATAAGAGAGACCTTTAACTTTGCTCTTATGATGGGTACCTTTGTTTGCAAATGCCAGAATCTGCACTGTGAACTATACTTGCAGAGCCATTCCTTGAAGAATTGGTAGTGCACAGATTTAACGATATCCCTTCTTAATTTTGACTGCAATATCACCGGACATTTGAACGTCTTTAGCAACATAAGGAGCCAATGGGTACTGTCCTCTGGAACATTAAACAGATTCCTGTATTCTTCAGTGGTAACTCCAAACCGAGCTTTACGAGATCCCGAATAGTTTGACATAAATTTAGTACATCATTGTTCATTATCCTTGACTTTTACGTTTTCAAACTCAACCTGGTTCGCCATTTGTTCATGTTCATGTTGGTTTGGTTCTACATTCGTCCCAACATATGGGGCTAACCAATTTATGTGACTATCCTAGATTTTCCTTTGGGGAATTTCATTATCCGATATACTACATTGTTCATCCTTTTTATAACTTTATACAGACCTTTTCAATTTGAGAGATAAACTGCAAATCATTGGGTTGAAATCCTCTCACTTTTGAACTTATATCATAGTGGAATTTTATTTGATTACTGGAAATCTGGATGTTATTGTAAATTTTCTCGTGAATTGAATTTAATTTCCTTTGTAGACTTTCAGCATATTCATTTCCAGCAACCTCCTTTCCAGGCTTGCTACCAAACTTCAAATCATATGATGGCCTAATTTCACACTCAAACTACACTTTAGCTGGAGTCTCTCCTGTCATCACGTTTACAGCTGACTGACATGCCATCAAGAACAGAAGTACTCATCCAAATCTTTTTATTAGTCTGAGATATCTGTCAAATATTTTTCCATTATTCAATTCATACGTTCTACCAATTTGTCTTGCTGTGATTGAAAAGCAGTCGCTCTGGTCTTGCATATTTTCAACAGCTGACAAAGGTTTTGGAACAGGACTGACTCAAAATGTCTGCCTTGGTCTGAATGCAACAATGGTGTTCCAAAACGGCTAAACAATTATTTTACCAAAGTTTCAGCTGTGGCCCATTTACTGAAATAGTTCATTGGAACTAGGATGGACTTATTTCCTACTTGTTTCTGGAAATAGACCAGTTATATCAATTGCTACTCTTTCAAATGCACTGCCCACATTTTATTGCTTTAATGGTGCTTTTTGCCTCCCCAGAAGCGTGTTATAAAGTTTTGGCACCACTCCTTAACATCATCGCTGCAGTTTATCGAATAAAATTGTTCCAGAACCTTTCCCAGAATTTTTTTTACTCACACATGTTCTCCTGAAGAACCACCAAGCAGTTGTCACAAAACATCTGCTACTCTATTTTTCAGAACCAACTGCATTAGTCTTACACTTTGATCATTTTGAAGGGCTCTTTTAAAAGGCTATCCTGAACCTGTAAAGAACCCCCTCTAACAACAGATTTAAATGAGGCTACACCTGGTCTTTGATCTTTATTCTTCCATTTTAATAACAACTTCAGATCTGGATTACTTTCTTGATCTTGCTTGACATTATCCGGTTTGAAGTTATTGTTGATTACAGTAGTATGGCTGATGAGAGGTTCAGTTTTGACTCCAGCAGAGAGCAGTGTTTGCAATTTTAAGAGCAAGGCCAACTGGATGAAGCGCCAGCATTTTAATGATTTTTCTGCCACAATGCTCAATTTCAAAGTCATACTCTTGTAGCCGTTCAATCCATCTTGCTATTTGACCTTCCGGATTCTTAAACTGTAGTAACCATTTCAATGTTGCTGATCAGTTTTTACTAACAAATGTCGTCCATATAGGTATTTGTAAAAGTGTTCAACAGTCTTTATCATTGTTAGCAATTCTTTGTAACCAATAATTGCTTCAGATCTGGGCAATACTTTGCTGAAATGTCCAATTACTCATCTTGGATTTACAACAGCACTGCACCAATGCCAATGTGGCTAGCATCGGTATCTAATACAAATCTTCCCTCCATTCTATAGTAACTGAGTATAGGTGCAGTTATCAATGTTCATTTAAGTGTTTTAAATGACTCCTGGCAGCTATTGTTCCATAAATACGGTTGGTCTTCTTCAATGTTTTATAAGTGGTTTTGCAATATCTGCAAATTCACATAGAAAGCTACAATAGTAAGTACATAACCCCAAGAAGTTTTGCAATTCATGCTTATCTTTTGGTTGTGGCTATTTTCATGCAGACTGAATTTTCTTTGGGTCAGCTACCACACTTTTTTCAGAAATCACATATCCCAAGTATTTCTTTGAAACAAGTTGCACTTTTTTGGACTAAGCTGTAGATGTGCACTTTGCAGTCTTTGAAACGTCTCTTCAAGATTTTTCAAGTGTTCTTCAAAGGACATTCGGATAACTATGACATCGTCCAAATATACTAGGCATGTTACCAAGACAACCCTCTCAGGATCAATTCCATTAGTCTTTCAAATGTTGCACAAGTCAAAGGGAATAACTGTGAACTCCCAGAGACCAGAATCAATGAAGAATGCCACCTTTTCCCGGTGTCAGGCTCCATGCCAACTTGTCAATACTCACTTTTCATGTCTAAAGTGTTGTCAATTCTAGGTAGAGGGTAGCTGGTCTTTGGTTACATTGTTCAAGTGATGGTAATTCACACCTTTCTTTTTAAAAAGTACAATTGATGATGCCCCAGGACTGCTGCATAATCTCTTTGTGGGTCATCCCCTTGATTATCATTTCATTTTATATGTCATAACATTTGTTCTTCCCTTCAAACTATCCTCATTGGAAAATACGTCAGCATATCATTGAATAAATTGACTGGCTTTATTCTTCTGCTTATGGGATAAACTGTTGTCCAAGTATTCAATTATGGCATACCACTTTAAATAAATTCTTTACAAGCAGAACCATGTCACTGGTTTTTATGTAACATACCCCAGATAAGATAGGTGTGCACATACCTAATTTGGTGCCCTTCTTTAGAGTCATTTGAAAGGTGTTAACATTCATCAAGCAAATAGTTGTTCCCTTGGTCTCGATCAACACTCCTCCAGCTAGAATACCACGGCCAATATTTGTATTGTTAATTTTTAGGATTCTTATGCATTCTACTTGGCAGTCTCCATTGGTTGGCCCATAACTATTTTTTTTGCTTCTTGGCAATAAGATTGCCTCTTCCCCTAAAATTATTTTTAATGTATGGACATCTCATTGGTTATGGGTGTTTCTTTATTATCAATTCATATGATGTGATTTTTTAAGTCTAAGATGAAACCAATATGACGGCTTCTTCAATATCAGTTACTAGTAAGCGATGCATACACTTTCTACAATTGATCTCAATATCTGTAATAATTTTATCGTAAACAGTTGCAAATTCCCTGTAGCTATACATAATCACAGCTGTGAAGGCAATAATCTTCCATTCCCAACTATGTTTGGTTTCACTTTGTCTTCATTGCTCTTCTTCCCTGCAATTATTTCATTAATGTAAAGGTTATTCGATTTGTTTCAATGATGCCACCTGGATACTGACTTCATGGAAATGATTGACAGAGATCATTATTTGTCCCTTCACATCCTTTCTAGTGCTTTATAGTATCAGTGATTTTTCTGTATATGTCCCCATTTACTGCACTCCCAGCATCATGTTTTACAACAATTTGGTTTTTGCATCTTAAGTAGTCTCAAAAACATCTCTTCGAGATTCTCAACACCATGTGTGACTTCTTCGACTACATGTACGTGAATATGGCCCTTAGATGCTTGTTTGACTGCTTCGAACTTCAGTGCATGAGCTAATGCACTAACCAATTCACATGGTCATGCTAATCTAAATGTCTGTTGTGTTTTGGCATCTCAAAGACCTTCCACAAACATTTGCACTTTAATTTGTTCAATAAAACTTTCTGGAGCCATTGGGTATGCTAATCTCACTAGCCGTGCGATTTCATTTTTGAATTCCTGAAAGTTTGCTCAAATTTTCAGCACTTGATTTCTTAACTGGGGACAGTAGACCAAATACAGATGTTTATTTCCATATTGCATTTGTAATCATGAAACAAGGTAATCAAAGTTATTCTGCAAATCATCCAATATGGTTTGTAAAATGTATAAAGGAAGCGGAATTACTCAAAGTATTAATTGTGAACACAGTGACCCTCTTTTCAGAAGGGCACAAAATCACCTGAGTTTTCCAGTTTCCCTGACATATTTTTTATAGATACTCTTTTGAGGTTATTAACACTAATCAATAGTCACTTGTGTATAATTACTGGGTGATGAATTACAGTGGTTATATATTTTTAGTGGATAACCGGCACTTGCCAAAATGCAATAGTTAAATAAGTTGATTTATTGACAGCTTGACATTTAAAGGTTAAAAAATTTGATTATAGAGCAACAACAGATATTCTATTTATTAAAAATGCTATAAGATATAATGCACTTTTATATCTTCCCCTCGGAAAGTCAATGTTTTTATTCATTTTAGGGAAACTCGGGTGTCTAACCTACAATATAGCATTCATTAGGTTAGTTTGCAATTCTATTGCTGCCATTAATACAAAGACCAGTTTTATTTCAATAGCTAGATACTTGTTGAACTAAAAATAAAACCGGGTTATATGTAATACCGTCAATGATGACATCATATATGAAATCCAGTAATTTCCAAAACATATCAGTTTCTGATACCAGTCTGAACAAACAATATATCGTGAAAAAATGGGATTTGTAAATAACTCACAAGGGTGAACCCCATCTCAACAGAGAAACTGAAGTGTCATTGACCGATGCTGAGATATAAGGAAGTTTTTAGACCCCAGCTAATAAGTCCTTTAAAAAAGTGTACACTGAAATGGGTAGTCGAGGGTCAAACCCGAAGTATTTACAAAGAAGGCTAGATGGTGATTCGGTCTGTTGCAATAGCAACCTGGTTCCTTCGGAAGCAAGGCAAAAGGAAAAAAATCACTTTGTAACCCATGTTATGAAAAACATATCTGATTAAGTTTTATCTCTTATGTACAAAAAAATATTTGATTTTTAGGTTTATAAGGACCCTGGTATAGAATATGTCTTCATAATGAAAAATAATTAACAGACATATAAATTAATTACAATCATTAACATTGCTTATTAATTTCAATATGTTTGTAAAGCGCACTACTTCATTAAGTAGAAAAATTTATCGTTTATTTCTGTCAATGTATTTATGAATTTCGCTAATCAAATAAATTACTGTTAGATTAGATATTTTAAAAATCATTTTACCAGAATGATGATAATTTATAAACCGTTTATACTATTTATCAACCGAGTGCACAAATAATTTAAATTCTGATAAACGCAATCGACTGATTACAAATAATAATGGCCAGCTGAAAGATCTCGCCCTGTAACTCACACAACATTCTTTGATCCTTTTGAAACATTTTGTCCTTATACAAAGGGACTAAGGTTTTCCTATCTTGTGACGTTATATACATATATAGGGATTCCAATAAAGTGAAAAATATTGGTATTTTCAAAAATTAAAATGATTTCCAAGAATCATTATAGAATTGCTTGACTTTTACTGATTTTTGTTAAATTCCCTGACTATTCCATGACTTTTGAGATGCTTACAAAATTCCCTGATAATTCCAAGATTTTGCAGGTAAGGAGGAATTCTGGAACAACATATCTTGAAAACTATTCATTGTAGATAAATGAAATTTTATATTTAAGTTTACCATCTTCTTGTCATACTGCGGTAAAAATTTAGTTAAAATCGAATGACCAGAAGTGTGACTTTATTTTTACAACTTTTATTAAGTTTTTTGAAATTTTCTCGAAAAGGGCTATAAAATTTTATTTAAAACTATCTATGGATATGTCTTTGATGCCTTTTTACATGACCTCTTTGGTGTTTCCGAAAAAGTACATTGAAGCGAGTTATCAGAGAATATCTCTGGACTTAAACAGCATTTCTCATGTTCAATAATTTGGATGGGTGACTGTTGTAAATATCGTTATTAATATCATGTACTTTTTCATATTTTTTATTGTTTTTATAAATCAATAATCATATATAATTAAAACAATTTTTGGATTAAACTGTGTAACTTTAATAAAAATTAAATGTTTCGAAAACTATTCGTTTTCTTTTTCCATAAATTGACAATTAATACAATTGATAAATAAAGGTAAGGCCAACTATTAATTATTTTAAAACAAGACGCCATGATCTATTTAGTTTAATACCATCATCT
>JAHWXV010195382.1:0-12772 GCA_024586415.1 Phrixothrix hirtus | reverse complement strand
ATATATATATATATATATATATATATATATATATATATATATATCCACGTAATAATAATAAAATCCAATTAGTGAATTACCAGTATTAGTTTTATGCCAAAATCACAATGGTAAATTTATAAATTGTATAATTTCATTTTATTAACAATTATTAAATTTTGAAAATCCCATGTTGTTTTATAAAACATAGAAGCATTTTTCTTAAAAATATTGATTAAGTTATTCCTGTATAAAGGCTAACAAGTCAAAAATAAACGTTAACCTTTCTCGTCTTCACCCCTTTAATTTCAAGGAAAAACACTTCGTTCACCAGTAGTAGAGATTGGAGAGCTAGAAAGTTAAATTGCGTTTCCGTAGTACATTTCTGGGCGATATTCATAGAATAAATTTGAAGAGTTGCCCGTATGATCTATTATGGGATCAAATTGCTAGAAGTTTTATATATTTCCACCTAAGACGAATTTTTAGAAGAAGTTGTATGTTACCTACGATAAAGTGAATATTAGAGACAGCACATCTGTTATCTTCAATTCCTTCTGGAAGTCATCAATCTTCAAATCACCAACTAAACTCCACCGATCTACACCTTGATTAAGCAAACTCTGCCTGGACGAATTTGTCGATCATGTACAGATTCAAGACAGGTTTGTTAATATCATAAATCAAAGACTAAAATTTTTTAAAATTTTAATTGTTCATATTATTAAGGCAATTAGTGCAAATACTTTGTTGTTCAATTTAGAAGAGTTTCATTATTAATCACGCAAGGGTCCCTTGATTTAAATATAGAAATTATTATTTCCATTATTTCCTTCCAGGGATACATGTAAACTGTTAATAGTAACTAACATTCTTTACTTTTCATTATATTCGATTTTTAAGTACAGATATTATTTTTTTATATGTAGAGCTGTAGTTATAATAATCCACATTTTCTTTCAGGAACTTGTTAATTTTTAAGCGAATCGTCAGTTTAGATAGTCTGTCGGAAGTTCGCCTGATCGGAGAGGGAATCTACCGGCGTGCATAAAAAAGCTACTTTACTGTAAGTACATAATAATACAATCTTCGATTTAAAGATTTGGAGATCGGTTTCTTCTTTTCACCGCCTCTGCAGCAATCGAATTTTGGACTATTATCTTTCCGTTATTGTTAAAAACAAAGCGGCGCCTTTATTTACGACTATTTCACGAATTTTTGAACATTTACTTAAAATCCCCGAATGCTAGCCTAATTAGATTCAACGCAAATTGTAGAACCCATCCTGTCCTCCACTGTGGTGGCCGGAGCAAACCAGCTAATTCAGGGGAATTACTAATTTTAATAATTTTAGGGGTGTAAAGCCCAATTGGAATCGTTATACGCTTGCATACTAATATTATTACAGTAATTACCATAAACGGGGCAATTAACAAACTAGTTCTTATTGAACTTATTGCCAAATGATGTGTTTTATGAATATTTTGAATATCATTAGGAATTTATTCTACTTCATCTTTTACCGCATGAAAATCATGTAAATTAATATGTTTTAAGCCAAGTTTATTTATTTCTATTCTAGAAACCTTACTTAGAATTAATTTCTATGCGATAAATTACTGTTTTTAACTTTTTCCTAATATTATGGTTAATCAAGACCTGATTTTCTTCTATTATAACCAGTCAAGAGTTATCAAAAGTTATAAGGTTGGTGCCCATTATTTGTTTTTTATATTCATTCGTGGAGCACCATATTGTAATTGTAATTGGGTTTGGTGTTGCGATATCCATTGAATATCGGTTATCTGTACAGTTTTGGGGTCTTCTATTCGAAGGTACATGTTTTACAGGTATTTTCGGGTATAAATGACATTAATTGTGTATTGACTGATATTGATGTTTTGCAAAATATTCATCTTGATTTATTTCAAGACATAGATATGCTTTCGTTTTCGGAATGTAATAGTGGGCTAAATTGTAGCAGAACCATATTGAAGCTATCTTAGACAATAGGCATCGGAATTATTTTATATCTTACGTATTTGATTTTTGTTATCAGGATGAATGTAAAGCGTTATTTGATCTGGTATGTTTTAACGTTTATGATTTTTGATTTGTGTTCTACCGTTTGCATTTGACAATGATAAGCTGCTTTTGTTGTTGCTTAACTGGACTTCTGTAAATAATTTATTCTCGATAAGTTTTAAATCTCCTATCATGTCATTATCGTTAATTAACGTAGGGCGTAGATAGTTGCAAATATAAGTGCAGCTTATAGGTTTTTAATTTTGTCATGGATTAATTGTTGAAAGATAATTAACTAAGTGATCAGGTTTTGCCCACCTAAGACCTTCACAGATCATCTTAGGTTTTTTTTTTTGTAATGACCGCTTGTTTCATCTAATTTATTTGCAATAAGGTGTTTGTTTGAGAATAAGTATTTTAGTGTTTCATTGAATCTTTTTATTGTTGATAAAAGCCGGGATTCTTGATTTTGGATGATTTTCACGTGTTGTTTAGAGTCTTCCTGAAGTTTTTTTTATCATATTCCCATGTATTCGAACATCTTCTGCGTTGAGGTTTCTTATTACAAATTTAATGATGGATCCTGTTCATTCAACATGTCTTCGTTTAGATTTGAATGCAGGAAATAGTTGAACTAGATTTTCGTCTTCGGTTGTTCACGCGTTCAATATACTGATGTAATTAAAGTATTCAGAACTAGGGAAATTACTATATTTGTAAGTGTTTGCTTTGTTTGCGTTCGCTTGTGCAAATCGAAAGTATCTCTGGTTCTTTATATGGAGAAAATGATTGTTTAGAGTTTTTAAATTTTCTTTAAGGTCAGTAAATTCATTCAATAGGTTGATAGTCATTTTGAGTAATTAATATCCAGGTCGATGTTTGTACTAAAGTCGGTCCTAACTTTAAAAGATAAAGTCTGCGATTATTGCGCAGGGTCTGTATGGTTAAGCCTTCTGCAATTGTTACATGTGTACAACAGAGGATTCCGGAACACAAAGTAACTCGTTAGCGTGAGTACTTATAGTTTTCCAGACGTTTTATCGTTTACAGTGCATACGTGGTGGTCAGAAATTTCCATCACTTCATATGATCCGCTGAATTTTAGCAAACGTTTTCCTACTTTTGTTTCTTGTGATTTTAAATAAACTGCCGTTCCTTGCGAAATGTTATGTTGTTCTAGATTTTTTCTTTTGTCTGTAGTATTTTATTTCTATGTCGACCTTTATCATATAGGAATTCATATAAATCGTTTATTTCTCTTTGTGTATTGTGACATAATTACGGTAAAACTTTGCGGTCTAATCAATGTCGTAAATACTTATGAATCGGTGTAGCCCAATAATATCTCTCTAATGGTAAATCCTAGGGAGTTTCGAGTTGTATCGTTATAGCCAACTATCGCATACTGCATTCTAATTTTTGGGGTTTCTTGTTGGTAAGTTTCCATTAAAATTCGGTAATGTTCCGTTAATTTTAAGTGCGTCACGTGGAATGATACTTTGTGTAGTTCAAAAAGATCCTTTAAAATATATTGATCGAATTCTCCATCTACTATGATGTTTGTCTGTATACCGTATTTTGTAAAATAATCAAGCAGCTTCTTGCATAGCTCTAGAATATTTCGAGTGGTTATTTCATAAGTTTGGACAAATTTTGAAAATTGATATAGTACTGTTAAGAATATATAATTTTCGACGTAAAAAGTATCTAATTATAGGATATTAAACGATGATTTGTTTGTAGTGTTTGTTAAGAAAAATTGATTTTTAATTGTGTTTCTGCTATAGTTTTGTTTTTTACATATTCCAGATATATATGGATGATCTTTTTCGTACTTTTCCAATAATATTTTCATGTTAATGTAGTTAGTGTTTCAAGTTCTCTTCGATGACCCGTTTTCCCCTCGTGCTCGTTAATAATAGGAGTTAATTTTTCTTCTGTGTCTGTCAGATCGATGACTTGAGACAGACATTTATAAAATCTTTGAGAGCTTTCATTGGATGTTTTAGTTATGTAGTTACAAAATTATTTATAAAGAGCTCATTATGGGAATGTGTTTTATATTCGAGGTGGAATAGTCTTTTATGACCTTTCCAAATTGTTCGAATAAATTTGTGTTGCTAATAGGAATAGTAACTTACATATGACCTTCAATCGTGGTTCTTCTTAACGCATGATCTTTTCCATTAGTTTTGATGTGTTTGAAGGGATTTTTTGCAAATTGGCACAGATGTAGTAGATTCAGGTCTTGGTTTGCAGGTGTCTAAATTAATAATTAGTGCATCCATAAGATCATCATAGTCAGGAAGTGTTAATAATATCATCATTGGTTGGCCGGTTGATTGTTCAGGTTCAGCTATGTGTAGAGTTTCAATTTGAATCTACATCTCTTGATAACTAATTTATTTCTTCATCGGCATGTACAACACATGACTCGTTATCATCGACTTGAATTAAAATGGATTCTAGCTAAAATGTATACATTAGTATTCTTTTTCCTTTCTAGTACTGAATATTCATACCAAATTTGGACAGTTTTAAACTCTGTCGAATTAATTTACTATTAGGTTCTTTTAAGTTACATAACCAGACTAATGTGCGGTAATCAGTAAATTGGGTGAAACGTCCCCCAAGCATCAGTTAGAAGCATCAGTAATAGGTTTACATCGTTAGCTAAAATTTGGACGTATCCGCAACGGCTCATCAGTTAAAACATTTTTGGATTTTTCGAAAGCCTCTATAAAGATTTTATCATAAATAATTTTGTGGTTTTGTTCAAACATCGAGTTAGAGCCCAACTAGCAATTAATAGTTTGATAAATGCCAAACAAAACATTTATACAGCAACTGTTATAAAACAATATTTCCCTTCAAGGACATTTCCAACACCCTCTCATATGATTTATAAGTTTAAAATGAGGACATCTTATAAAATAATTTAGTAATTAAAGAAGTTTGTAAAAGTCTTGAAGACTAGTATCGATAGTTTTATATATATTTAGACGGGCTGTAAGAAACTCGTTAGAAAACATTGCACTAGTGTGTCTTCAAATTTTTGTAATTATTTTATAAAAGTTTATCACAATATTATTAAATCAATGTGTCTCTACTGTTATACAAATATTCTGTTGCATGGTGCTATAAAAATAAAACTAATAAGTTCTTTAGTTGTAGTAATTCACATCTTTTAAATAACAAAAATAGGACTGGCGCGGGCGTGAGTAATAAGAAGCTAGTTTTTATCGCCAAGAAAATTTACTGTAGAATTTTAATGTGCCTTACTTTTAATGTTTATTTTACTAAATTTTAGTGGTTGAAATGTACAGCCAAAACCAATTTTTTGAATTCAATCCTTGATATGGCAATTTAGTGCAATTTTAAGAAATTTTATAGATAGTTTATTTTATTTCTTAAGCCGATGGCCACTATCTTATACTACATCTTGCTTTTTAATATGGCCGCATGATAATGAAACATTTTAGTTGCAATCACAGGTATTATATAACAATAAGGCAAGTTTGATGATTTTTATAATATTCCATACAAGCTTCAATTTCTTTATGCAAACATTTTTACAGTGTTGGATTTTATAAGATGAAAGCAAATATACTATTTATTTGATTCTTCTTTTTTCTGTTTTATTGGCATTACCTATTGTTAACAATAAAGTTTATTTAATTTAAAATTTACTGATAACATTTTTGTGTTTACTCTTAAATGACAATCAACTTTAAAAGGTTTACTAATGATAATTGCACTGATTTAAATTAGAATACGAAATACCTTAGATGATGACGTATTAACATTACCACAAACGTTTCGATTTTTTAAAATATGCAAATACTTTAGGTTGAAATGATATTAATATATGCAAATTTATATTAACAACGACGAACAATTTTGTTCTGTTATATGTTCTTATAACAGATTTCGTAAATTCCTTAAATGCTATCTTGCACGCAGTAGGTAACCGTTGGAACTAAACGTTCGCAGAAAGGTTTTTAAAAGAATATTAATAAATTAGTGCCTGGGATGCTTTAAGATGATGACGGATTTACTTTATCCTGTAGGTGTCAACTTTTGAAAATGTACAAATACTTTAATTTCAAATGAGAAATGCACCATATTTTTATCTATCTATAAATATTAAATAATCAGATAACCAAAAAATAAATAGAATTATGGAGTTGGCAAAGTTTAGGTTAAGTTTATCTTATAACGCTGCTTAGTACAATAGTTTTGTGTTACATATCCTATTTTATTCTTTAACGGTGTCGTTAGGGTTTTAATGGTGTAACTGCCTTCATAATTATGAGATACTTATACTGCAGTTCTAAAAACGTGTAATTTGTTGAATCTTCAGAATAATTTTATAAAACATTTATAAAAGCTTTATTGAGTTTCTTCAAGACAACTAAGCAGCAGTTACAAATAAATTTACTTTTATAAGCTAAAATGCCTATAAACTTTACATAGAAATCCGATACTTGGTTGATAAGATATTTTATAATTCTGTTTTAAGAACGTTATAATGATCATTTTGAACAACATTAATAGTTCTGTTACACTAAACTTATAAAACCAAATTACTAGCTGTCAAGTTTTGTCAATTTTGAGAAATCTTTGATAAACTTCCAATAATATCCTACCAGTCCTAGAAATGATTTTATTTTTAGGTTATTCTTGACAAGGGAATACCTTAATGCATTTTATTTTCTTTGTATTCGGTTTTATTCCTTCTTCAGAAATTCGCTTTTGTCTAATTTAATTTTGAAATCCAATATTCTAAATCTATAAAATACGTTTTTGAGTCTCTATCGGTGTTCTTCTAGGGCCGACAAGTAAATTTTCACTTCGGTAGGTACATCTTACACTGATGAATAGTCTGGCCTTGCAAAATTCTGAACATAAAACAATGAAAAGTTGCAGGGGTTTTATGTAATCCAAAAGACATCCTTTGGAGCTGAAAATGTCCTTCTTCGGTGGAAAATGCTGTTTTATTCATGGTCTCATAGCTGTAGTTCAATTTGCTGATAGCTATACTTAAAATCTAAGGCTGTAAAGTATTGCGCACGTTCGAACTTATCTAATATGTATTCTATGTTCAGAAGTGGATGATTACTTTCAATTGTTTGTTCATTTAAACGATGATAATCAATTATAATCTCCATTTCTGTTCTCTGATTGCATCTAGTTTTTGGGAGAAGTCCTGATTGCGAAATTGCAAGTTAATCTGCTTGGCTGGATTATTCTCTGCAAACTTGTTTTTTCATTTCGGTTCTATAAATTTGAGGAAAACATCATGGTTTTGTAAAAACAGGTGTGCTTGTTTTCGTTCTTGTGTGATACTTAATTAGGTTGACAGCAGTTAATGGTAACTCAGGGTGATAGCAGATATCTTTATACTCATGACAAAATCCGGTAAGTAGAGCCTTTTCTTCATTATTCGGATCGTTGATACGTAAAATTATCTTGATTATCATTTAAAAATCTATTTTTCCTTCTCTTACCTCTATGAAATATAGTATAGAGAAAGCATTTTTTCGTTTAAAATTTTCAATGTCGAAATGTTACTAGCACTACATGTTTTCGGATCTCATGTGCCCGAAAATCATGTTTTTCAAAACTGGTATATCTGTGTGTGTGTGTGGTGTGTGTGTGTGTGCGTGTGCGTGTGCGTATGCGTGTGCGTGTGCGGGTCGGGTGCGTGCGCATATGCGTGTTCGTGTCCGTGTACGTGTGCGTGTGAGAGTGCGTGTGTGTATGCGTGTGCATGTGCGTGTGCGTGTGCGTGTGTGTGTACGTGTGCGTGTGCGTGTGCGTGTGCGTGTGCGTGTGCGTGTGCGTGCGCGTGTGCGTGTGCGTGTGCGTGTGCGTGTGCATGTGCGTGTGCGTGCGCGTGCGCTCAAGCGTGTGCGTGCGCGAGAGCGTGCGTGCGAGAGAGCGTCGCGGGTGCGTGCGCGGGTGCGTGCGTGTGTGCGTGCGCTTGTGCGCGCTCGTGTGCGTGCGCTGGCCCGTGCGCATGGGCGTGTACATGTGCGTGCGCAAGTGCGCGCGTGCGCGCATGCGAGCTTGGGACGGAGCGAGCGTGCGCGCGTGCGTGTGTGCGCTTGTGCCCGCGTGAGCGTGTGCGTGTGTGCAAGCGCGTGTACGTGCACTCGTGCGTGCGCGTGTATGTGCGCGGGACCGTACGCATGTGCGTGTGTATTCACGTGCGCAAGTGCGAGCATGCGTGCGTGCGAGTGTGAAATGGTGCTAGCATGCGTTCGTGCGTGTGTGCGTGTGTGCGGGCGTGTGCTTGTGGGCACGTGCGCGAGTGCGAGTGTGTATGCGCGTGTAAGTGTGTATGTGCCTGGGGACGTACGTGAGGCCGAGCGTGCGTACCACCGTGCGTGCGCGTATGCGCGTGCATGCGCGTATGCGCGTGCGTGCGCGTGTTGGGCCGTGCACCTGTGCGTGTGTTCGCCTGAGTGTACTTGCTCGTATGCGCGGATGCATATGCGTGTGGATGTGCCTGGGGGTGTGCGTGCGTGCTAGTGTGCGTTCTTGTATTAATAAGTGCGTGCATGCGCACGTGCGTGCGTGTAGCGTGCCTGGTTGCTTGCATGCGTGCCTGCGTGCGTGCCTGCGTGCGTGCATGCGTACAAGCGTGCTCGATTGCGCGTGTAAGTGTGTGCAAGCGTGCGCGCGCCAACGCTCGCGAATGTGGGCGATCGCGTAAGCGTGCGCGTGCATACGCATGTGCATGAGCGTACGCGTGAGCGTGCGCGTGAGCGTATGCGTATGCGTGTGCTTGAGATTACACGTGAGCCTTACGTGAGCGAATGCGTGCGCGTGCTCGTGTAGGTGAGCGTGCCCTTGCGCGTGCGAGTACGTGTGTGTGTGTGTGTGTGTGTTTGTGAGTGTGAGTGTGAACAAAATATCTCGAAAAGTTGTAGATAAGAGAAATTTTATATTTGAACTTGTATCCCTCCTCGTACACTAACTAAAATCCAATAACCGGAAGTGCCACTTTACTCTTGTCATTTTTTGGTTTTTCGCGATTTTCTCGAAATCGGCTATAGCAATTTTTAAAAATTCAATGTATTTCTTAGAAATTCAATGCCCTTTCATATAATTAAGACAGTTTCGCCGAAAAGTGTCCGTACAACGAGTAACCAGAAGTAGTCTTACCGTTAACTACGAATAAAGTAACTATGAAGCTAAAAGTCGTACTTAATTGAAAATTTGTATTTGATATCCTAGCTACCGTCGTATGCTAAATCAAGAATTTTGATTAAGTAGAATAACTGGAAGTACAAATTCTTTCTGTTATCCTTGGTTATTTTCTGAATTTTTCGTTTTTCGTGATTTTCTCGAAATCGGCCACGACAGTTTTTTAAAAGATTATCGAATTGCTTAAATATTTAATGACCTTTCATATAGTTTAGGCCCCTTCTCAGAAACTTTTCTGTAAATTGAGTAACCGGAAGTACCTTCACCAGTAAATCAAAATCAGATAACTATGAAACTAAAAGTCCTAGCTGAATGAAAATTTATAGTTGTAGCCACAACTATAGTGGTGTATCAAATCGAGAATTTGGTTAAAATCGAATAACCGGAAATTTCACTTTATTTCTGTCATTTTTAGATATTTTCTGTATTTTCTTTTTTCCCGATTTTTTTGAAATAGGCTCTAACAATTTGTTTAAAAATTAGTTCATTTCTTAGATACTTCATTCCATTTTATGTGAATCTAGCTGTATCTCTAATAAATTTTCAAAAATCGAGCAACCGGAAGTACTTAGTGTATTAATTGTGAACAATATATCTCAAAAACTAAATATGATATATGAATGAAATTGTATATTTCAGTTTTTTATGATCTGTATATGAGACGTCAAAAATTTAAGTAAAATCGAATGACCGGAAGTGCCACTTTATTCTTGTGATTTTTAAATTTTTTGCAATTTCCTCGAAAACAGCTAGAACCTATATTTTTAAATGTGCTACGGTTATTATGTATTTAATGCGTCTTTACGAGAACTTAACAGTTTTTCTGCAAATATGCGTTGAAGCAAGTTATCAGAGAAAAGGTACGGAGTTAAGTAACCTTTCGCCTGTCTAGTAACTTGGATGGGTGACCATTACAATTATCGTTTCCAAAATAAACGTTGACAATAATCTAATCATTTGTGGACACTATTGGCATATTTATATGCGTAAGAGAATGTCGTGTGTTGTCCCACACCAGATTTTTTTGTTTTGTTATCGGTGCTCTTACTATTCAGTTGAATTCCTTCGGTTTCGTTTATTTCTTCGAATTGCGTTGGTTTTTCCTATAAGTACGCCTTAGCTATGGTTCAGGTTATATAAATAAGCTTCATGTCCGCTTTCCTAGTAAAATGTTGATGGTATAGGAACAAATGCATTTTCGTTATGATAAGTTTTTCCATGTGATGTTATAATTTCGAGTGATTTTTTAGTTATTGGTTCTGGAAAATTTGGTGAATGAATTCTGGTTGAATGAGCATTCAGCTGCTTCCAGTATCGACCGCTATTCTGTTGTTAGGTACTAGTGCAATATAGGGTAACATTATGTGGTAGTTTGCAGTAATTCGGACTAATTATATATTAAATTTCTCTAAATTAATAATTATGTTGCTTTCTTGCTGCTTATGCTACTCCTTATCGTCGGTGTTACGACCCATCGGTGCGTATCTAGGTGTTGCTAGAGTTTGGAAAGCTGCTACAGCATGGTCCCTTCGGCGATGACACTCCTCCAGGTTCTTGTGGCCAATTTTATCGGCAATTGTTGTCCTCTAAAGTCTCGCTGTTTATTTCGTTGGCTATGTTGTCTTCGAGAATCATTGTTGGTACTTGCTTTCAACGATGTAGTCCTCCAGTCAAAAGCATATCTTCTTTCTTAGTTAGGATTTTTGATTAACATTTCAAAATCAGAGTACTAAAATTAATTTGTCTTCACAACCTTACACTATCACGACTACGCTAGTAACAAGTTAATAGCGTATAACTTTTTAGTTATTTTCTTAAAAAACGGAGTTACAATAATTGCTGATAATTATACGATGTTTGCTCATGATGAAAGTAAAATTACAACTGTTCTTTATTGAGAGCTTTCATTACGTAACTTCGTAACAAATGCGATAGATTATAAATTTATATTTTCCCAAGACAAAAAAAATTAGTTAACAGTTTTTAATGAAACATGCGTTTCACACGGATGTAACTTTAATATGATTTCCTTATATCAATAAACGTACTTTTATTGCATTTCAACTAACATAATATGGTTATCGAGTTAAGTTCGAAAACATTAACATCTTATAAAAGATTATGATATTATCGAGGATGCAGTTTAAGTAACTTTTTAAATATGAATCTGAAAATTCGCAGGTAACTACGTAATTGCTTGTTAATTTTATCTAGTAACCGAGCCGTTATTTATAACCCTCTAATTCAACAATTTGATTAATTTAAAATTAAAGAGGTTAAAACCTGCACGTAAGATAATAATCTTAACATAACAGTACTTAAAATGTAAAAGGATTATTGTCAGTTGCGTTACGTAACTACTTTAGGCACAGAAATCCTATAGGATTTAATTTGTTTTTCACATACATAATAATTGGCAAGGCCCTAGTTATTTAAATTAATGCTACATAAAATGAGACATTAACTAAAAACACGTTTATAGAAACACAAGAGCCAACAGAGTTCACAAAATTACACATAGGGTACACATCATATTATTCAAGCAATACAATAAAGATTAAGCTGCACAGATCTGCCCTAACATGAATGCTTCAAACATGGGACGATAGAAAGTTTCCCGTGGACAATAAATTAATTATCAATACAGCGAATATCTATATCAATTACTCAAACTTGCAACAAATTGGTCAGTTTCTAAAAATAAATCAAAATAGATAATACAATAGCACGCACAATAATCAATCAATTCTATTTCACGACCGTTACGGTATATTAATAATATTGATTTTATATAAATAAGATAAATAGTCCATTAATGTTTACGTCACGGTATAGTTAAGTATAGTCAACTCACTACGGTAATTAAACTATCGGAACAAACACTGTAAAGTGAAGTTCGAAATTACCTCAGGCAGATGATGTGAGGTAATGCTAATTAGCGTAAAAGGTCACTTACTCTTTATGGTGACGAAGAATTCCTAAAACTAAAATTTGATAGAGTTAGTAGAATTACAGGGTTCGCCTGGTAGTATGACAATCCTACAGAAGCTAACATCCGATTTTTTCATTCCAAAAATCAGATGAAAAAGAAACTCTACCCACCCGCTGGTTATTAATTTGCAAGGTTTTACTAATTTGCATCATTTCTAAAAGAAATTACATTTAATTAAATGACATGTGTGAAATAATTAACTGCAAAATGTTATTAAATATTACATTTGATTAATTGAATTTATTATTTATTGGTTTTATATACAAGGACAACGCTGATTGCCTAGAAATCATTTTTCTTTTTTTATTCATAAAATCAGCAACTTTGTTATTGCCAAGCGCCCAAAATTTTATGATTGCTAGGGAATTAAAATCCGAATGTGCTCCTTTACGAAAAGTAAAAGCAACATTTAAGATGAAATAATTATATTTTATTCTATTTAAACACGTAACAAATTTAAATTATGTACCATAAGTAAAAAACTATCTAGACAACTATATAAGCATTTTCAAGTTAATATATATATATATATATATATATATATATATATATATATATAAG
>JAHWXV010195363.1:0-13112 GCA_024586415.1 Phrixothrix hirtus | reverse complement strand
ATATATATATATATATATATATATATATATATATATATATATATACCGCCAAATTAAATATAGTTGGAGACAAACTTTAGAGATGGCGCTAAAGGGGTCAAATTGTTAACATACTATTTTATTTACATTATCTATGCATTATAGGCTCTCGTCTTGTAATAGCTCACCTACAGGAGCACATCTGATTTGCCTGACTGTAACGGTGGTATTGCGATGGTGGTTTTGCAGTCGTATCTACTCTGCATCCTCTTAGCAACTTATCGTCGAACATTGTTGTACTACGGTGAATAAAATACACATACCGCAAACAGATGATAACATCATCGGTCAGGATTGCAACAAACTTAGAATTCGTTTAAAAAATAATATTTTAAATAAGTTAGTGTTTGATAGTAAGCAACAACGACGTTGCACCTTGGTGAATTGTCGGGTGCATAGATGATTGTTGAATGTATCCGCAGGCGGTTTGGATGAGCGTGGCAGAATCTGGAATTGGGGGTAACTGAGGTGTAACATATATCGAAGTAGTGTTTGTAATTCACCAAGAGCGCGTGCTCCGGTATCGCAAAATGGCTGTTAATATTCGTGCATATATGGCCTACAAAGGGTAGCTTTTTAAACGTCTTTGTGCATTGAAATTGACTTCGAAACGATTTCAATGTTAGTTTGCGAGGCTTTATATAGAAATTGCGTGGCATCCCTTCTTCTTTTACCACTATTCTTAACATTAGTTCTTAGTATCTAATCGATTTATAATTATTGGCAGATCTTTTAATTATATTATTATAATAACCAATTCTTTTTCTGTATTACGAGGGTGAATCAAATACAAACTGTAATTTTGTTGGTGAGAGTAGCAAGCACGTCTGGGCTGGGCGTAACTGTGAACGATTGTTGTTTGATTTATCAGGAGTGGGGGAACAGGTTAGTTAGCAGCAGCACTCCGTTCTGTCGTCAGTACAGCCATGACCCTCTGTTGCGCAACGCATCGTCATAAAATTTTTAACCAATGCATGCGTTAAACCTTCTGAAATTTTTACCCGTTTTCAGGCACAGTTTGGGGACACTACACTGTTTCAAAATTTATACGTGGTTCAGAGAATTTAGGGGTGGGCGAGGGCGTGTCAAAAACTAAAGTCACCGTCGACCCCCACGGTCAAGTCTTACAGATGGCAAAATCAGTGCCGTTCGAGAGCTTATTGAAGGTAATCGTCGGTTAACTGTTTAACAAATCTCGTCAGAAATTGGTATTAGCTATGGGAGTGTTCAATTCGTAATCACAGACCAACTTGGCTTCAGAAAAGTGAGTGCTCGATGGGTTTCGAGGTTGTTGACCGGAGATCAAAAACAAGTCAGGTCGGAGATCACTAGAAGACTTCTGAATCGATTTCAACAATAAGGTGAGGAGTTTTTGAGGCACATCGTCACATGTGATGAGACGTGGGTCAATCATTACACTCCCGAATCGAAAATGGCAAGTAAGGAGTGGCGAAGGAAGGATGAAGGCTGTCCAGTGAAACCCAAAACTCGTCTCTCAGCCGGAAAAGTTCTTGCAACATTTTTTTTTGACTCACGTAGAGTTTTACTCATTGATTTTCTTCACGATCAACGAACAGTGAATGCTGCTTACTATTTCAAGTTGCTACAGTTGGCAAAAACCGCCTACCGAAACAAAGGACGAGGTAAGCCCATTAGAGATGTCATCCTTCTCCACGACAACGCTAGGCATCATACCGCGTTGTTGACAAGAGATAAATTGGAATAAATAGGCTGAGAAACTCTCGAACGCCCTCCTTATAGTCCAGACTTGTCCCCTTGTGACTACTTTTTGTTCGCGCCCCTGAAAGAATCACTTGGAAGACAACGTTTTGAAAGCAATGAAGAAGTCGAGGAGCACGTGCGCAATTGGTTTACAACACGCCCTCGATCTTTTTATGAACAGGGAATATTCGAGCTTCCAAATCCGTGGCAGAAGTGTGTAGGTAACGCAGGAAACTACATTGAGAAGTGTTGAAGGTATAGTTTGTGTGTAATATTATTCAACAAATATATTTTTAAAAATTACCGTTTATATTTGATTCACCCTCGTATTTTATATAAAATAAATTTTTCTAGTTCATTAATTTAAACATTAGGATTATTTAAAGTAAATAATTTTTAAGATTTATAACATTCTTACGGCCACAATTTGTTTTGTTTCTTTTACTATTCATTTTACACAACAATGATGCCGAAAAATCTTGTTCTTAACCTTTCTTTTTAGGATTAATTTGTGTCGTTTACTGCTCATTACAATAGCACCATCGCGACATTTTTATTTAAAGTGCAATGTTATAGGGTAACATTGTAAATTGTCATGACCGTGAGTTGTGCAAAAAAGAATATAATTAAATAAAATCGATCATGTAAGAATGATCTAAGTAATTTGTCAATTTTAATGTTTTAAATGTCGTCTTTCAGAACTGCAATATTAGTAGTTATCTATCAATTTTAATTAATTATTTTTTAACTAATGCTAAGTTATGTAGTCCTAATATTTAATACATCCTTAAAGAAATAAAGATAGTTTTTGTAAAAAAAAAACCGAAACAGGTGGCAAGTTTGCTTAGAGTTATTAATTAAAAGTATTTATGGTTCGAGAATATAATTTGGTTGTACATTTTTTATTTATTTGATTTTAGTTACTATAGATCTAAGCGTACGTATATATTTAAGTAATTTAATACATATGTGATTTCTGTTTTATTTGTTACATTCTTATGTTAATTTGTGTTTCTACTTCAAATTCCCAACTACGAGACGCCAGTGGACATTTATTATTTTTTATATTGTTAATTTTCTTATAAAAACTCGTTTGGCTAATATTTATTTGATTTATGAAGTCAACATATTTTTGATTACAATTAAAATTGGTAAATTTCTCGAGCCCGTAGTATTTGTTAGCAATTGTTACGTTTTAATTAATCTGACCGCAAATTATAATTATGTTAGCGACAGTTGATGCGTTGTGTAACGGCAACAATCATACTATGGCGTTTTTCTAGTAGTGCCTTTCCAGTTTATATCACGTCACTTCTGGTTTAGCGTTTTCTCCTGCTTACCAAGGATTTTCTTAAATTTAATAACTAAATTAGAATTAAGGATGAAATAAACATGCATTATAGTTAAATATCTTTCGTAGTCCATTGTTTGCAACTCTAAATAAATATCAAAATCACTGGTATACGGGTAGCTGCGACACGTTGATTGGAAGTACAAACCTTAATATGTTTACGTACTTTGTAGATTATATAAATTTTGTGATGAAGAGCCCTGTAACTGTTCATTTATTTATACTTTAATGACAGTTTTTAAAGCTTTTCACTTGTGCCGAATTTTTTAAAATTTGTGCCTTTTATATGAGGAAACTTCAACTTTTATTTACACTTCTAAATGTTTGAGAAACTTTTATATTTTACTACCGAACATATTAACTCAGTTCGGAAAAATTTTTATATTCTGTAGTATAAGATTCACAGAGTCAAAGTACTTTTCCTTCTATTGTATCTTTTCTTTGTCTCAAGTTTGTACCAAATTGTAATTGCCAGTTATATACTGTGGAATAGCTTAATTCGAACGAGTAAACTTCCACTATATTAAAATAGTTTTATGTTTATGTTAAGTTAAATAAATTTCGTTATCGTTGTATGTTTGGTTGCCTAACCTCAAATTTACCTTTACCTTGTGTCGAACACTTTGCTTACCTGTCTTTGAGATGCTACAACCCACCCTACACTTTGCTCTAGATGGAATCACGTTACCTCATATCAAAACTCCAAATTAAAAATTAAAATATTAATTCAATAAACACAGATAATAAATTCTTATATTCACTCTCTGTAAGAAAAATAGTATATTTAAATTTTTACACACAAATCATAATTAAAAATCAGATTTATAAAACGACAACCTTTTATTTTAATTAACTTCAAATTGCAACAAAAAAATTAATTTTCAAAATAAATGTCAAATTCAAATTAATCTTACATTGAATTCTTTTAGTTATCAGTCAAATCTAAATAATAAACGAATGAAATCTTTCTTAAACTTAAATACTAAATTCAAAACAAATTCCAAGATTTAATCAATGCTTTCAGTTAAATTAAACTTATCCTATCAGTGAATAAATGTAGTCTATAAATTCAAATTGGTATATACGTCTTTTATTTAAATTGTTATCTGTAATCAATCTCCTTTGTAATTCTATTTCACTAACCTTTCACGTAGTCTTGAAAATGTACACAATATGTTCAGGAGACTTCTATGGTCCCTCGGTAATACTCAAATTGTCAATGATCTCTACACTGGTACTGTTTAAAGTGGCATTGATAACTTCTTGTTTCTTGAAATGAAAGCTGAAAACTTGTTAAAATTGTTTATAATACATTTGTTTATAATCGTGGACACTTCTTGATTGTGTATTGTGATGTTGTTGAAAACTTATCCAAATCCTTTAAAAATAATTATTGTTGTAAATTAACTTTATAGTTTTCTTCTACAAAATGGTAGCCATGTACTTTTCCAACTATATGTGAGTATTTTAAAATAATATTTATGAACTTAATTTAATTATTCTTCCTTAATTGCAGTGGTAACGAATAACGTTGAATTCCAAAATCAACTAAATTTACTTAAATGTTTTTTCACCTGGCAAATAACGTCATGTAATTAATACAGGTAAAATTCTTGTTAATTTATCTTTCTTCAAACTTTCTTCTTATTTTTCTTAATAAAAATTAATTTTATTTAAATTAAATCTTCTTTTAGTTAACCGAACTTTTTACAGGTTACAAACTCTTATTTAGATCAACTTGGATCAATTTAATTTCTCTTTATAATGAGAAGCATGATATACTCTAACGGTGGTCAAAATGCTACTGAACTTTAGTGAGGATCCAACCAGCTTGTAGGCCGAAATTGTCGAATAAGCATTATTTTAAAAATTGTCCAATTTTTAAATGGACATAAAATGTTAAATATGGGGTTAAACTGGATTTTGAAAACATATTCTTGTTTTAAATTATTGACAGAATCTCTCTATAAAGCCTTATTAAATAATTTTACACTTTTTAAAATTCTTTGGTGCCAAATTGGTAAGACAAAATGGTTTGTGGCCATGATAAATTATTTTAGCATTTGTAACATTTTGTGCAAAATTTCAATGAATTGGAAGGAAAACACTCCTATAATATTCTACAGCTTCTGGTTATTAGTATTTGCATAATTTTTTTGCCGAAAATTGTGTTTCTTGAATGTATGATGCATTTAAAGATTCACACACACTTTGTTTTAATATTACACTGTTATTATGTTATAATGTTTAATTCTTCATATTGTAACCTTTACCTACATGTATTTTATAATTTTCAACATCTGCATTAATTAATCTTTTCCCTTCAGTTAGAAGTTTTCAGGAATTAACCTCAATTTTTTACATTTATTTAAATTAGTACAATTAGTTAATGCAAATGTTCAGATATTACATCTGCATGGGTTTACTAACATAATATTCTAAATTTTGCTTATATTAAAATATTCATATATAAATGTTTATTTTGAAATTTGACTTAAGAATTTTATCTTGATTCCGATATTTGCTCGTAATTTAAAATTTTTTTAATTTATTGCTTTTTCTTTGAGAATTGAATCTTTTTATATTAATATTATCAAACTATTTAAGTTTTTTCCAACCTTATATACAATTTGTTTTGAAATATAAGGTAACGTTACCAATATCATAACTTTATCCTTATGTATGTGGTTCTATCTACCACAATACCTATTGATTTAAGTTCTAGCGAGGAATTTCTTATTGATTTATATTCAATTGGGAATTAGCTTGCGTTCAATTAATGTTCAACAATTAAGTTATTTGTAGCCAAATTGTTTGTTGAAGTTGTACACAATTCAACAACCCCAATTAAAAATAACCGTGGATAATTTAAGCTCAATATTACAAACTATTTAATATCAATTACCTTGATTTTATATTCATTAAATCTCGTTTAATTATTACGAAGTCAACACAAATTTGTTTTATATTTTATATTGGACAAACCAAAGGTGTAAGCTTTACGCAACACGGTGTAGATAAAAATAAGTAAATATTGAAGATTCATTCTAGAAAGCTCCAGTTTTTGAATTTTCTACAAAATTAAAAGAACTAGTACGTCATCTGCGTGAATAATTAAAATAAGTAGATGAGTCCATTACTGGACGCGAAAATAGAAGCTACGTCACTGACAAACACTTTAAAAAAATACGATGCTAATGATTTGAAGGTCAAGACAATAGTTTGCGCAGATGTGATTATGTGCTACGCTCTTCTCATTTTAAATTAGCTCTGGTAGTTTAAATATCAAAATAATAAGAATTTCTGATTTAAATAACATTAATTTATTTAATCCTAATTCTAATATTTCTCGCCATACGACGATATCAAATGATTGGCAACAATCTTGGTAAAATATGTTACTCCATTATATCATTGTCAAACTAGTCTCACATTGACAAGGAATACGACAGGTCTAAGCTTCTTAGTATCCTTACAGTTAAAATAGACGAAGAGACTATTGTCGGATCAACACCGACATGACAAATTATCAAACTGTTCGCAGATTATATACAAGAGTGGAGAGGTTTTCAGGTAACAGGAGTAGCCACGGGTTACTGTTTTCAACGTATGAGCTGTCGTATTTACAAGCATATATGACGTATAGCCTCTACCAATTGTCGCGAGAGAATCATGTGTCGATGGCGGACGGCTAAGTAGCTAACTTATGTAATCAAGTAAAAGAAAACAGATTACAGGCTTTTCTTATGACAACTGAGCGGTAAATCGGTCGAGGTATTATTTCATGTCATACGCAAATACGACAGTCATACGTTGAAAATAGCCGTGCGATTACTAACAACGTGGTGAGTCATTTTGTCGCGTGTATACCGAAACAACACCGTGTTGTAACTGTCGACTCGATACTAATTTGTTGTGTCGTGTCGGTATTGACTCGACAAAAATTGCTTCATCTGTTTTTACTTTTATGCACGATTCAATCAACACGTTTGAAAATTTTTATGTTTAATGTTTTTCCATCTTCAGTAGCAAATAGTGAATTGCTAGAAATGATTACATTTCGATTCTAATTGAATCTTATTCTAGTCTTGTTTTATTATAATATTATCTAGAAAATATTAAATATGTTTGAAATTTCATAAGTTTACAGATAAACCAAAATACTAAAAAGAACATTTACACTTTTACGCTACTACAACAGCATTTTCTATCATTTGCGGTTGTTCAAAATATAAATAGGATAGCTCATACATATTTGGATTTGAATTGTAGCAACGGTTAATTAAATCGATATACCAGCGACACAATATTTGTAGTCTCGGTCGTTTAACAGTGCAAATAGAAGCTCCTCTCGTTTGGCTATGCTCATGAGAATCCATAAGTGTTACCTAAAATAAATAAAATATACCTACATATTTGATTTTAATTAAGCATTAGAATAATCATGTAATAAGGTGCTATTTCTACAAAAACCTAACCTTAAAATCCTTTAAAGACAAAATCAAGTTATTATTATTATCCGGTAATACTTATGCAGTTTTAAAATAATTTGATAAATATATAAAAATAAAAATCTGGTGTGAGATAACACATGACTTTTTCTTACGTACATAAATATGTAAATGTCTACAAATGATTCAAATATTATTTACGTTTATTTTCAGAACGATAATTGCAACGGTCACCCATTCAAATTACTCCTGGACACGCAAAATGTTGCTTAAGTCCGAAGATTTTCTTCTATAACTCGCTTCAACAAATTTTCCCAGAAGAACCGATTAGTTTGCCTAAAAGAGCATCATGGGCGTAAGTGGCAAGTTTCGGAGGCTAGATTTTGGATTATTTCTTTTTAGAAGTTAGGTACGGTAATGTGGATGGAATAGTTAACAGGCTTTTGCCATTCAAACTCGGTGAGGTATTTTGGGTCGGTAATTAACAATTTGTTTCTTCATTAGTAGGATTAAAAGTCACAGGTCTGGCGGAAGTAGATGTAGATCTAGGCTACTCGGTGATCCTAGATCGAGTAATGGTCATTTTTATTAAACAGTTTTCTCGAAGGTACTCGTATGTTGAATATGGAGTCGAAGTTATAATCTCGCAGTTTCGCATTGTGAACGACCACCATTTTATTTCGAACCTATTCTATAAAATAATAATTACAAGTCGTCCCTGGATATTTACTGTATTCTTAATAACCTTTGTTTTTTTACCATCATTTGCTAAAATCTTTAATTTTAAATTAAAATTGTAATCATGATACACTAGCACACTTTATATTATGAATTGTCTTAAAGCATCCTTTAATATCTCATTGCTCTAATAAAATACATGTTATTTTTTAAAAATAATTAAATTTATTCTCGACGAGTTTATTTACGTTCAGTTTATATGAGTCATTAAAATTACTACCTTGACCTTGAACGGGCACATTCAATCATTGCAAGCTATTTTACTTTACGTGGTAGAACATTTTAAACCTCCCGGAAGACTGCTTCTGATGTATTCCTGTATAAAATCCGACGATATTGTACTTTACTGTGGCAACATTTACTGTCCCGCTTGAGGATTGTTTGTATAATCAGAAAATAGGTTATTGTTAGTATCAAGTGTAAGTAAAGAAATGGAAAAATTGTGTTACAGTGGAATAAAGTTTTTTAAAACATTCCAAATTTGTGACCGACTTCGTCCTGTATATTTTCAGCAGGAGTGAGATGTACTTGTTTTGCGAATTATCCCTTTGGTGGCAGAGCTCTAATCCGATTTCCACGCTCAGCGTGATTAATTATCTAAAGGAAGTTGAACCAAATTCTACAACCCTTCTAGTATAAGTTGTTTCACATTCTTTTAATATAAACGCTATGTTTTCGAGATATAAAGAACGCATTAACAATTCTTTAATTAGCACTTCTACCTAACAATCAATTAAACTTCATCAAAGTTTTATGACCCGGAATAAAATTTATTTCCAAATTAATAGTAGTTGGAATTAAAATGTTTGACTAATTTTTAATAAAACAAAGTTTACAGTTAAATCATTTAATTAAACCTTCGGATAATTTCGAATAAACCATATACAGTGTGATCCGAACATTGTAGCTCTAGCGAATCCGTTCCGACTCCACTGATTTAGTCATCCGATATTTATGGCTACATATTCTATTTCTTGTTTTTATCTTATTCCCGTTTCATCCCGTGACAGTCCAAAAACTTGTTCACTCGTCTGTTACAATTAAATTTTAGAGTTTTACACATACCAACATCCAAATATTAGAGCGGATGAGTAGTATGACTGGGAAAACTAATTAAATAAATTTCATCATTGCTATTTTTTGTATTATCTCAGGGGACACATAAGATCAATGAGAATCTACAGATATCACCACTGGACATTCAGTTACAATCGACATCATAAAAAAAATCAAACCATTCTTCAAATAATCGAGTTTTTCCAACCGTTTGCTGACAACTTTATTTGACGGTTATGTAAACAGTTTGTTGCCAGACTATTTTTCCACCTGACTTCCTTAAACATTATTATGGGAATATCCAACCACTATCAAAGTACTGCCTTCTCAATTCGTATCGCTACTTCTTATTGATTTATAACGCACAGTAAACTAGTTTCATTAGCATTCAATAGTCTGGAAGGATTTTGCGTTAGATCTTTAAATTTGCCATACAAGTCATCTAATAGATAAAGGTATCTATACCGAATTTCAGCCCGAAAATGTATAGTTTAAATAATATAACAGACAGAACTTTCAATCCACTAACTGCTTGGCATGCAACACAAAACAAACAAAAACAAAAAGAACCAGACCGTTTGCCGCAAATTTCAGCTTTTAAGGTAGAACAAAAACAATTCACTACTTCACTGAATGTATAAGGAAGTACTTCGGTTTGTAGCGAAATTGTAGTAAGACTATTGATATTCTATTGACTACACTATTATATGTCTACGGAGAACGAGGAAGACACGCCTATATGTATGTGTTGACTACTACTATTGTATTCAATTTCACGGTTTTATTCAGAATAACCTAGTTCCATTTATGGAGAATAAAATGAAAAAAAGACTCGGCCATTTATTTAGTTAGTGTATGTTTTTATAAACCTTGCATCACTCAAAGAATGAAAAAGATTATCTCTTCGATGAAAAATTACCGAACATTTTCCTAAAAATTAACATTACCTCTATAATATCGTGTATATCTATTACTAGTTTTCCAGAATACTTTAAAAGAATTTCCAAATGTCAAAAAGTTAGATTTTGTAACTTGACAACGCATTTATTTATCATAATAAAAGGACTTTGAAAATATTTCTGACTACACTAAATATTTGGTACATAAGAGCCATTTGCACGATACACGTTTAAATTAAACTTTGCTTTATTGCCATAGACATAATTGTGGTGATAATCATTGTTACAAAATTTAACTAAAGGTTAGATCTAAGCGAAAATGGTGCAAATGAGCCTAAATTAGTTTGCACATTCGAGAATACGTTATTCGTCATACCAATCTAAAAGTGGTATATTTAGTATACTAAATTCAATACGAATGATTCGAGAATCGTAGCCCAGGTGCTAAGAAAATTATTCCATACAAAAATAACCTATTGATGTTAATAATTAATGAACAAAAAGGTATTACCTTTTCGTTCTTCCTAGTTCATAAAATAAAACATCATTTTAAAGTAAATCTATTTAAATTGGAAGTTTAATATAACTTATTTAATATGCTTCAATAATGTTATCTCTTGCTAATTCAACGACGCAGTTCAAGGCGAAAATAATGAAGTCATTCAAAGATGATTATTAATACAGCTAAAGTTGCCTAGCGCTTAATGTAATAAACTAAAAGATTTAAATGTAGTAAGTTAAATCAAGAATAAAATCTATCGATTTTGGATTGTTGCAAACTGTCCAAAAGTTTAGTCTACATCTCACTGAAATGAAACATGGAAAGCTAACGATCTGAAGTCAGTCTAACGGTATGAAAAATCCAAAACTATAAAATTATTATAAACTTGAAATCATTATAAGAAAATGGTTACTTGGTATAGTTGTACGGGCTTTTAAACATGTAGGTTCTTTTTATGAAACATGGAAGTGTTGGTTCATTTTTATTAGTAAAATTATAAATAGACAACCTTAAAATGGCTATTTTATGGAATTCTGCCTAATTCACTTTTCGGCAGTATGTATTAGAGTAGGTGCAAAATCTTGTGGGTGGTGGGAATACGGTCGAGATGTATAAACTAAATCAGTTGGCACAATTTAGATTTAAAAACACCGAGGTGTTTAGTGAAAATGTATAGATTTCCAAAAGACTGAAAGGTGCAGTTATTAGACAAAATCTTGGTTTATGCGTCATCACCGGCATCTAGTAAATGCGTAATTTTTATTTGAAGGTGATAGCGATTAAAGGTTAAGCACCAGATCTAACAACTGCAGGATAGGCTGCACGAAAAATATTAAATTGTTATTGAATTTATTGAGCGCACGAGTGTTGGCCGTGGCATAAGTGGATCTTGATTTCTTCAACAACATATGGATGACAGAAGAAAGTCGTATTCATCCTGATGGTTATATCAGACGACAAATAACGCATTTCTTAGGTCTGAATGGTTTGATGTCACTGTATAGAAACAACCGCACGGTGAGCGGGCGCATCATGTTTAGATGTTGCATATTTGACCCTTGTTTGTAGAGCATCCACTAAAAACGTTACAGGAACAACAGTATTACTCCATTTTTGCACAATTTGAACCTATTTCGTTGCAAACGCAATCTGCTACTGCGATGACAACCGACGCAATAAGATTGGACTATATGTCACACGGCGATGGGCTCAGTTTCCCTTCTGTAACAACACTTTCCTGGTTGCACAATTTCCCGCGGCACGAACATCTCTTACCTTTCCCATCCGCCTACGGTCTGAGATGTTAACATAGGGCATGCTGAAAGTAACCATATCTAGATCAAATCCATCTACAACTTTACCCAAATTACAAGAGAAGATTCTTGCCATAATCTGTTTTCACAAATACGTCCGAGAACCCACGGAACCGTTACAAGAGTGTACGTTTTGAACACCTTGTATACTAATGCACTTAGGTGCTATTGCGATAGCACGTAAGGAATTAATTGTTAATTAATTAATTAATTACTTTAGTTGGTACGTAAAAGCCAGTTTCCCACTGTCTAAACATAATGGATTATACATACCGTATCATGCTGATTCTGTACCATAAAAAGAACACTTCGCCCGTCACTTATTAAAATTATATACAAATTTGTCTGAATATTATTTTGATTGCAAAATTGTAACCATTTCCTCCATCCCCGTTTTAAATTTGTGTAAAGAGTGGTTTGCAAAGATGTCAAATGCAGTCTATTCTTCTAAAACGTAAAATCAATAAGTAATAGAATATGATTCATTATTATTGGAAGCATACCCATTCACACATATAGTTTGCGCTAGCTCCAGAGTATTGCATTGCTTCCGGTACCGTTAAACGAGTATGATTTAAATTTCCTAACGACATTATGTGGTCGTGTATTTTATTTCCCATAAATATTGCGTATTGCAAAGCTACTATTAATCTAGGGTTCGGAGGTATTTCTGGCCCTTTCACCTGCAATCGTAGCATAACTATATTACATACATACTAAGATTTTCATTTTTACGTTAATTTTACAATTGTGGCATCTTATAGCAATTAAAATGGCGATGACTGTACAAGCGTTACTTTGCCTTGGATAGATAAGTGCTGATTGAGACACGTTTCTACTAAACCATGTTACTCTTAAATTTTCTTTAAATTTACAACTAGTTTCATAACTTGGAGCTGATTTAACGCTAAACATTACAAAATTTAACAATTAATGTGATTGACAGGACTTTTAAATTTTGAAAATAAATTTGAAATGAATGATGATGATGAATGTTTTTATTTTGTTTTTGTTTATTTATCTAGAGGCTGAGATTTTCGG
>JAHWXV010195321.1:0-13681 GCA_024586415.1 Phrixothrix hirtus | reverse complement strand
CAAAAGTTATGTCAGTATCAATACAGATATGACAAACGTTACCATTAATGAAACACGCGCACAGCCTCCCTTTATCTAAAATTTAGTTTGACATACGGTACATAAATAAGACAGAAAAATGTGCTTAAGCCCAGCGGTGATTTGAGCGAAAAGGAGGGTTATTTTGAAAATGTGAACGGTGATCGCGGCGAACCGGTGGTTGAAGCGAAAACGGCGATTGGGGTTCTGTTAGGTTGAAGATAAAAATGTTGTTTTTGCTATGAATGTAAAGGGGTGGGAAAAATAATGTTCGCTGCATAAACGGCGATTGGTATAAAAACAGCCTAAATTCAAATAGATAATCAAAGCACTATTCACTTGATTTATAATCCGGACTATCATAAAATCCAAACATATCTATCTACAAGAATAATCTCATAAAATCTGATTAATACCGTTCCATGTATCGATTTTGGTGTTTAACGTAGAGCCCAACGTGTTTTGTGAAATCATTAGAATAGATTTGAAACTTTGGTAAAATTGAAACATTTAACCTTACAAATTGCGAATTTTTAGTATTTTCAAACTTAAATAGTTTGCAAAATAGCTCTCATGGCAATCGACTAAAAAGTGCAACGGCACCCAAAATCATTGAAAAAGTCGTTCGTATTGAAGGATCTCTGATTGAAGGTTTCTAATATAGCTGAGGCTGTAAACAAACCAGAAAAACGCGCATATTACATCTTAATAGATGAATTAGGCATGCGTGTCCTGTTTGTTACTATTAGACAATAAACAACCTAGGATGCAAATCTCTTAAGATTATTTGATTTAATAAGAATCCGAGTTTTGTGCGTCATTTAATAAGCACAGATCAAACTTGAATTCACTTCTGTACTCCAGAAACCACAAGCAGTCTTCTGAAAAACTAACATCAACTTTCTGGAAAGCCGAAAGGATACACTCACGGATTATTTGCCAAGGGGTACAAACCAGGTGGACGAAATATTCATAAAAAACAAGGTTTAGGTTAGAGTATCATCTTTAATCTAGATAACACTCATCAACAGAAATCAATGAATTAAAATACAATTTGCTGCCACATTCCCTTATTGGCCCGATTTAGCACCCCTAATTTTTTCCCAGAACTAAAAGATTTCCAAGAGCAAAGATTTGCAACGGATTAAGTTAAAAAAGCGGTTTCCAAATATTTTAGACCTCAAAGGAGTCACTAGTCTAAATGCATTGTTCTTAATGAAGAACATAAATTGTTTTTCATTTCCATTCCAAGAAGTTTTCAAATGATCCTTTCCCGGCGGGAAAAATCTTATGCGGTTAATCGAAACGTTATCTTTTTATTCTAGTTAACAAATTAAAATATCTTGGTAAATTACTTTTAAAATTATCTGAAAAACTCAGCTTTTGAACATAAAGCAGATGTAACTTTGTTTGTTCCTCGATTCCGCTAAGTTAATCGGTCATACAACCTCTGACATTAAAATTCGGTAAACGAGTTCACAATTAGAAAGCGTTGTTATAGTGCACGAACCAAGCCTTATAGTTCATCCGCGTTTACGTTCATGCACTTCTAAGCTCTGGAAACTGTGGGCGGAGCCATCTTATGGAGCGAGTTCAACTCCATCGTCACATAGCGTTCAATATCAGGAATTTCATAAAATCTCTTACCATTTAGGACAGATTTGTCATGGCAGAAACTAATCTGGGGGATATAGATCAGATGAGCGTAAAGTGTGCGCGGGAGTTCTAGTACTGGGAATGAATCCGTTGCTGTAAACGCTGCAGAACTTCACGTGCGAAGTAGCTCAATGTGGACCCCACAGAAAGGAAAAAACCCTCCTAACCGTCTTTGTTCTGGCCAAGCTTGAACTCCGTCACTCCATACTTTATCGTACTTTGAAACCAGGGCTTGGAAGTTTAGGTTATGATTCATTATCGTGATCAGGTCCCCGTAAGCCTCCATCCACACCAGCATCAAAGCATATTCCGCGCTTTCCCAAATCCTGAATTATAATGAAGCATGCAGTTTGATGATTGATGTTAAACAATGCTCTTTGACCGCAAGTTTTTTGACTTTTACGATGCAAGTGTCTCATTTCGAATACTGTTACGCCCTTCTCGAAATCGTTTAAATCAATTACTCAGACACTTCAACGACATGGTGTCATCTCAGTAAACTCCTTTCAGAGCGACTCTCTTTTGCTGATTTACCATGCTTGTAACAGAATTCGTTCGTTATTGCTGCATTCCATCACTCAACCTTCAGTGTCGCTCGACTGCGCCCACTTCACTTTTCACTGATAACAAAACAGCACTCGCATCGTGACTGCGTTGGCTTCTCTCAGGCGTTGTCACATCCTTCACCGAATTTTATTATCAGAAGTTATACTAACCATCCATCACAAGGTGCTACCGCACATCTTAGGCTAATTTCTTGTCTAAATCTACTTGCAAGTTGACCAAAACATTTAATTATAGACCCTAGACCTTGGGACAGAAAATGATAAAATTAAATAATGAGGTTTGGCAAAAGTCGCCGTTCGCCCACTTTCCTTGACTTTTTATCAAAATTTGATATGTTTTAATTTTGAAGCCGCTTTTCTCATATTCAGTTGTGTTTTGTCTAATTAGGTGAATAATGAATTTATATCCATAACAGTACATTCCAAGGTTCCTTTTTAAAGTAACTAATATCATTTATTTCAATCGAACGAATCGGCAAAAGGTTAATGTGACATTTAATACCTTAAAATGTATTTACTTTATCAAACTATACAGATCTGATTCAATTATTAACAATTCGTTGACTTGTTAATTGTAATCGAACAATTTACGACATATTCTGCTTGAGAACGTTTTTGCAAGTTGAATAACACAACTATCATAAAGTTTAAAAATCGCTAGAAACTCAAATCTTATGAAGAAAGGGCTTCGTGAATGAAGATTAAAACGGCTCAGAAAGATGGAAAAATTTCTTTTTTTTTGCTCTAGATTGAATTGCACCGTATAAAAATAAACGTTTAAAATTTTTTGTGGGAGAACAGGACGATAGAAGTAATTAGAACGACTTCACAACCGTAACGATATATTTAAGTGTTGTGCCTTTTTTCATAATTGTACTTCATAGAATAAAAGAAATCACTAGATTTTTGAAGATGTACAAAGATTATTAGGAAAGTTTTACAATATGGGAATGCATGAGGTTGTGCGAAGTGACACTATTTATGGTGTGAAGACAAATTCAAAATTGCATTTTGAGCTAACAAATGGGGTGAATAAATACTGAATATCGCGGCATGTTGCGTTACAATTTTGTTCGAGAGTAGGACGAATGCCCTGAAGAAATGTGTTAGGATACTTTCTATCTAGAGAACAACCTTTATGAAAAGCGGCTGCCTTTTCCTGCCAAGTCACAGCAGGACAAGCAACTGACTTACTGGCAGATGCAACACAGGACAAGCAATTCTTCACGATCATTGCAACAAAAGAAATTCGCGTTCACTGTGGGTACCCCATTGCTTAATCGATGAGCAAATGATACCCCGTGTTGTTTGGTGTTGGGAGAAGTTAGAGAATGATAACGATATTACAAAAAAAATTATGGGTATTTGAAAATTAGCCAATCTCGGTGTAGAAGAGAATGGTTGTTGTGTTCTTCACATCCAAAGAAATTTTTGAGCAGGTGGTATTGGAGATAAAATGGAAGTACACCGAACATGTTTTCTACAAGTACAAAGTGCCACCAGCCCTGGTATTCTGCATAACTACTAATTGTGTTTTAATTTCACTATTAAAAATTTCAGGGTTCGTTACATTTTATTCTTTCTAATTTTTATTTATATTCTGTATAATAAAAAAATTGGCATTAGCACATATAAACATTTATTTACACATTTTGTATTTACAGGTATTCATTTATATATTTATATTAAGTGGCGGTAAATGGCGTTGGTTGAGTAGTCCTATCCAAAATGGAAGCTGTTTATAATAAATTTTAACCTTTAATCAAAGGTAAATGAATCTATATTTATATTTAAAAATGTGCATGAAATTTATCCGTGAACTAAATTGTGCATAACATACGTCCTTAAATATGGTTGCAAAGTTAGCACACATAATGAGGAGTTTGATTTACTAGCGAAAATATTGTCCACTAACGGATAAAGGATAAAGAAAATTCGAGATGCCGTGATGCAATCCAACTAAGGATTAATTTTAGTTTCAAATTTGTCTTTATATACTTTTAGTTATAACGATACCCAAATTTATTTTGGAAAATGTGAGCCTTTCAAGACCACTATTTTGAAAAATCGCCAATACAGTATAACGCTCTAATTTTATGATTGTAAATTATATTTTACACGTTTATTAAATATTACAATAGCTCCATTATTTTCTAGCGTGGTTAATAACTTAACTTTAAAGTGACTTACAGTAGATTGATATCTTAATTACGATCCTAAAACATATTTGTTTGGCATTTATCTACAGTCCATAACTTTCTTTATGAATTATTAAAATGATTTTTATATATACATTAGAACGGTTGAACACTTAGTTTATTCACCAAGGCAATGCTTCAGATCATCGAATCACGACCGGGTAGAATGTACTCGAATACCTAGCCTACAACCCAGATCTTGTTCCATGTGAATTCGTCTTATTCCACACTTGGCGATTTTCTAATGTCGAGGAGCTTTTACCTTCCATTGGTTTTATGATTGGTTGCGGCATATGCAGAGATATAGCAAATGTAAATAATGAAGCGCTATTGAAAAATTTTGTATTTTAGGGCTACGATAATCCATATCAAACAAACACAAAAATATAAGCAATCGAACGAGTCAGTAACCAAACAAAAAGGTCGCCTATAAAATACAGGGTACAACAAAAGTGATAACTGATATTGAAATTAAGAAAAAAATTTATAGATCCAAAACTTAATCGTCTTCATGTTTGTATTGGAATTTAAGGTATTCATAAGTAATTACTACCGGCATCGTCGTTGTGGTGATTAGCATGTTTGCTTGAACACCCAAAGGACGTTTGTTCAAACGTCGGCGGGGTCAGTAAATTTGTTAATTTCTTTGCTCGAATAAGGTCCCGTGTCAATGTAATGTTTAGCGCGTTAAAAATCCTTACCGAGGATCAACTCTTTCAAATTTAGCAACATTTTCGTAAGCATGGCGAAATTGCTATTGCAGTTGAAGTCGAGAAAGCGAGGGGAATTTTCGCATTCCGAACAAACAAATAAAACAATAAGGAATTATTATTTTATTTTCAGATTTAAGCCTCCATGGTGTAGAGCATATCAGTTGTCATTTAATTTGGCTTTAAACCGATCTAATTTTATGCAAACTGTAATCGGGTTGAAAAAAGACGACTTTACAAAGAACATTTTCCTAATCGACGATCCCTACGGCAAAATCCATTCACGGTTCAGCGGTACAAGAGCTTCAAAGCAAAGACACTGAATCGTGGAAGGCCAACCGCAACACGAACTCCGTTCTTAACAAAATCGAAGAAATCCCCGTTGCAAGCACAAAAAAACCCGCTTTAGCGAAGTTGTGAAGAATTGTAAGGTACTACCAACTTTACCCGTGTAATTACTAACGAGTTCAAGCACTAAAATAGCAGACATTGTATCGAAAGTAAAATTTTGCATTTAGTTTTTGCACCCTGATTTTGTATCTCTTGTTTTTATCAACAAATCAGGTTCCACCAGAGATGAGATGATTAATTTTCACAATCTTCACCTATGGTAGGATGAAAATCTACTTAGTGTCATTCCATCGAAGCACTAGCAAAACTTTTCATTTAACGTTTATGATGGAATAATCGATGATTTTCTAACTGGTCCTTCCTTTCTACCAACGTAAGTAACAGCCGCTGCTTACAGATGATTTTTGAAAATGGTTTAGCCCCATTACTTGGCATTGTCCCTCTACGCACCTCTGATGCATCGGCATCAGGGAATTTCTACATGCTTATCCTGAACGCTGGATAGGACGCGGTCTGCTTGGTCACCAGATTTAAATCCACTGGATGCCTATCTATGGGGACTCCTAAAATATAAATTTACTCCTAGCCTCTCGAGATCATTAAGGATGTCCATCAACGCATTAAAGACGATTTCAATAAAATACGTGTTTGTAAAAGGATATTGTGGCAGGTCATTTTGAATATTTGATCCCACTTTTATTCTGCTCTTGTACCTAAACCTACTATTTTATATAGCAGAAAAGAAAACGATAATTCCTCATTAATATCTTCACTTTAGGCACAAATATGACTGTAACATGAAAGCGGTTAATTTTTGGACGTATGCTGGTATGAACTATTCGTTTATTTTGATGACTAGAATACGCTCCCGAAGTATTGTCATCAAATTTGCATTTTCTTAAGGAAAATGTTTGCAAGAATTAAGTTATCTCACAACCGGGGCGGCACATATAAATTAAATCCTAAAATGCATGACCGGTATTGAATCGCGTCGAATAAAAAAAAAAAAATAGGAATAATCATCAAAACTCCCCCATTATCGTACCCAAAGTTTTTCGTTATAATAAAGGGAATAAAAGTCAAAAATTCCTTTCTCATTTTTCTCAGACAAACTAAGAAAAATATAATGTTGCTAAAAGCTCCATAATTTATATTACCATCCTTCCTCATGAAATAAGAAATAACAAGGATCTTTAGAACGTAAATTGTAGCAAAAAGACCTTCACGGTACATGCATCATGCAATGAAGAAATTAAAATGCTTCCTCTATCATCGGTTCTCCTCCGAGCTACGACAGAATCAAAAGAAAAAAATTCAGACTTATTTTTTGTTGTCAATGCAAACACTAAGAGACTTAGATTTTACCAGAAGAAAGAAGCGTTCACGGTCATTACCAAAACGTGTAAAACTAAAAATAATTACCAATCAAATTTTTCATTGGCATTAGCAAAAAAGGAGTCGCAAATAAATAATTTCTCATGTGACAGGTGTTAAATAAATTCTAAACCGCGAATTGTGCTTGATTTAAGTTAAGTCAAAGAAAGGGAAACATAATTTAGCAGAAAATAAAACAATTAAGTTACAGTGAAGACAAATTGTTAAAAAACAAGGAAATGGAACATGCGACGTTTTTTAATCAAATCTTTTTAGGGGTGAAGTATTTCGGTAATTCAATAAATGTTATTTGACTTTAGCTTGTATTGTGTGTATGTGTGAATAATTTGTTCTTATTGGAAATAAATAATTTGCATCCTTAATTGTGATTAATGTGTTATTGGAATTTCAATATATTACAATATTTATGCAACGCCTTCTTGAAAATGGCGCCAAAAATTGTCATGGTAAACTGTATGCCTTAATGCAAAGGCAGTGGTCAGAATTAATTGTAAAAACAGAATTAAGCATGGGATATAGTTTGTGTAAAATATATGAATAAATAATCAAGACAGTAGTCGTTTTCCATCGCCGGTTTTGAAGGTATTGGAACACCCTGTATAATCAAGAAAAGCGCTATGGTATTTAGCGGGAGGCGTATATATCGACATTTAAAATATAAAAATGTAACCTACCTTCCAGATACATATAAAATTAAAATCCAACTGTGTCAAATAAATTCATAAAACATTCCACTGCACTTTCAAAAACGCACATTCACAAACAAACTTTTGGCATCGCTATTATTTAAAAACACGGTACACTATTTATTTATGAATATTAAATCAAAACGGCACATTACCGTCAATAAAAGAACTCTTCCCACGTGTAAAAGGTCGAATCATTACATTTGAAACGAGTATTGAAAATACAAGCCGGACAAACACGTGAATAAACACACACACATACATAAACATAAAAATCCAGTCAAATTCGTGTTTCGGCGCGAATGTTGATCGCACGATTTTAAACGAAATGGCCAGAACTGGCGCACGACTTGCACGCAAGTTAATAATTAGCTCCAACTATTGGATAGATCACATGGCGGCTGGTTGAATGGTATTTCGCGGATCGCAAATCGCGGTTCACCTTCATGAGGATGTTACATAACCAACCTTCTGCGAGATCGCGGCATAACTGACTCTCAACTCTGTTTCTAATTTGATTCTTCTTCTGATTCCCACCGATGAACATTACTACCGTCAACATCAATTTGCAAGATCTTAACTTTCTTATCGGCATTGTTAAAACCAATAATTACATGGTTTTGATATCAAAAACAAAAGAGAATTAATCACATTTTGTTTCAATGAAGTAGCAACGATAGCATTGCCTATCTACAGGATGGTCAATATGTTTTAATTTATTATTTTTAATTATCAAATTAAACTTACTGTGCGGTCTTATCGATATTTCTTTGCTACGCTTTAGCACAATTAAACATCTTTATTAACTCAGATTATTATTGCCAAAAGCATGCTAGATATAATTTCAATTACAATTTTAAATTTTCAATTCGCAGTTATAAATTGCAATTTTCAAATTACTACTTGCAATTCCGCTTTAGAGTTGACAATTTCTTGATATTATTAATTTAATTTGCAATGCTTGATTTTCAGCCCGATTTACAATCTTAACTATAGTTTCCAACTAGTAGCCTTCGCTTTAAAATTTTCAATTCAATCAACAATTTACAATCCAAATTTACAATCTTCAAATCTAAAAACCTTACTTCAGAATTTCAAATTATTTTATTTACTTTGAAATTTGCAATTACAATCATTTGTAATTTAAAATTGTTATACAAATTTGAAATTTCTATTTTCTGTTTTTAACTCCCATCAAATCTTCAGACTTGCAAATAAATTTCTAGAATTGCGGGGCAAATAAATTAAAAATCGAAAAATTTGTATACATGGCGTTGCCTTGGAAGGCCTTCTTAATTATCAGAGGAAGCACGCCACCCATGTGGGTGTATGGATTATGCGCTGCACAAAGGCGCTCGATCGGGAGGGATGATATTTTAAAACGATAAATAATAGCAAATTTCTATACAATACGTTTGGATTACATTGACGACACAACACGTCTTAAAATAAACAGTTGTCACGATTATTTTTCTTACATGAATACTTGGGTTACTTTTCTACGAGATACGCAACTGCACTTTGTTTTTTGGCGAATTGAAAGTGAAAATACATTGCGTTGGTCTGATCGTCTCGGTTAATTTCTATCTGACGCTTTTCGTAATTCTGTTAGAAAACCGTCGGTAATACTGATTAGTAGGTATTTATTTTGTTGCTTTCATTCTAATATTGTTTCCTTTACAATTTTATGGGACAGTTTTTCTACCTTTAATAGCTTAATTATGGATTTGAATAATTAACAAAATGAATGTTGTATATTTATATTTATGCTGACAGTAGCGCCGTTTCGGTTGAATTTACCAGCTACCATCTCTGGTAATTCCTAATGCTTACGGTATTAGGTATCTTTGAGGGCCAGTAAATCTACATTTTAAATATTTCTTTTATAGCTGATAACGTCCACACATGAACCCGACTATCTATTTTCCTTCGGCGATAACTGTAATTTTACTTTGCGAAACAAATTTTCAATTAGGTGAATTAAGTTGCATGGACCTACTAAGCTGATTTAAATTGAAAAATAATGAATCGTGAGCACCGTATTAATACTTCCACTTACCCATGTTTTGTCGTTAAGATAATAAAAACAGCAATTTTAAACAGGCTCTAGAACTTGACGTTAAGTTGAATGGATCTAGAATGTAAACCTTTATCATTGTCGTTGGTACCCCGATTTTCCAAAATTATATCATTCTAACATTTAACTTGATCTCAAGTTGGCTGTACGTTAGTTCCCAAAGTTTAATCGTTAATACCGTTAAGCTGATAAAATTATAATGAATTCAAGTTGGTCGTCTAACTTGACTTCAGAGTAGATAGTCTTACTGGAATTTGCAACCTTAACAACTTCCTTTTAAACCTCCTCGTTAATATCCTTAGAATAATAAAAATATAACTAATTTGTCATCTATCCACTTAATAAGTAGGCCCATCCAACCTAAAGTCAAGTTAGATGTCCATGCGATATACTTTTGTTATCTTAAGGATACTAACGATAAAAATTTGGGAACTGGGAGTACTAACGTAGTATTAAGAAATGGCGTAAAAAGAATTTTAATAAAATTGTGCATCGAAGTTGAAGTCAAGCTAGATGGTTTTGTTGATACCATCATTAAAATATAAATATTAATTCGTACCAACATGCGTAAGAATAAATAAAATTGTACATATAAAAGTTCTTAGAGTCAAATAATGTAAATTTACTTGTTTCAATAGCACTAGATTGTTAAAATGACAATAAACGTTAGATTTTCTAAACAAATGTAAGATCCAAGATAATGCGTGAAATCCTCAATAAAAAGTATATTTAAAATTTGCATGGAAAGTTTTAACAAATCTACGAACGACATCTTTAAGTTAAGTTTTAATACAAGATTTCCGTAAACTGGCACGATTTATGTAAATTAACGTGAGATCCGCATATAGCAACTAATCGACAACAAATTTAAACTCATTGGATAAACCAACAGTGGAAAAGTTATTTAAACACTCAACAAGCAAAAATATTCGTCTTTCCTAATTAGCCAGAATCGATGAAGCATCACAAAGTACAGTGTAATTATTCAGTAACAAAGTTAATTCAATCAAAAGATCCGGTGAACAGATCATCGTCAAGTATTGATTTAGAGAAGGAACGAATTATAATTAATTTATTACACCTGCGTAAGTAGAAATTAATTTCCATTAATTTACAATCAGCTTGTGAAATAAACAGCATGGAAATTGAACACCAGAGATTTGCTACTACAATAGAAAGGTTAGTTTGCAAATCAAATAAATTAATTCAAATTCGGGAGTCACGCGAAACGCGTAATTTCAAAATACATTGACTTAAATATATACAAAATTTGATTTATTTAAATCCAAATAAAGTAGTACAACTCGAGTATTCATTCAGAAATTCTTTTATTTAAAACCCAGGTAAACGCAGCTTAGTACTTTTATTTAGACAATGTTATGTAATTCTTTTAGTACGTGGGAAAAGTTGAATTTATTCAGAATTAGAAAATAAAGCCGTGAAAAACAAAATATTCAATTTTAATATCTATATTCTTTTACCTGTCAGTTGATGTATAACTCACAGAGGTTGAAGTGGTTAGAAGGTTGTTTATCAAGCTTTTAAAGTTACGAAACACGTGAAAAAATAGAATTATCAAGAGAACATTTCCGAATTATGATTTAGTACCACGTCAAAAAAAGATTAAGCGGTTATGAGTGCAAGAAAAATTTAGATTCAGCATTTAGCGAACAAACACCTTCCTTGGCTACAATTTATCGCTGGTATAAGATGTTTAAACGTGAAAGGTCTTCTGTTCGTCATCAAAAAGGACGTCCTTCTACAGCTGTTACAAAAGAAAACGTTGCTGCTGTTAGAAAGGTAATTGCAGATGACATTAAAGTGACCTATGCAGTAATAGAGCATAAACTTATCATCTGCATGATCATCTGCATTTAAAAAAGCTGTTAACCATTTTGTGCCCCACAAACTTACAGATTTCCAAAAAGCAGAGCGTGTCTAAATTTGTCAACAAACACTCCATCTTTTAAATAATGGTGGGCACCAAATTTTTTCCAAAATTGTGACAAGTAATGAAACGTATATTCCTTTTTTCGATGTACCAACTCGCCAAGAAAATCGTAATGGATTCATGAAGGCGAAGCAACTCCGACATGGCAGAAATACAAAGATCAATGAAAAAAGTTATGTACGCAGTTTTCTTCAGAAGTACGGATTTGTCAGCGCGATTAAGCTCGATGGACAGAAGACAGAAGACAGTGAAGTGGCACACACAAACATGTTTGCCTGAAGTACTTAGTAGAGTTCCAGAGAAAGGAATCATGTTACACCATGACAATGCGTCGTCACATATAGCATCTACGACTCGGCAGTTTTTGGCCGATAGAAAGGTGAAAGTAATAGAACATCCACCATACTCGTCAAACTTAGAAATCTGTAATTTCTGGCTGTTTTTAGGCTTAAGAAAACTCTGCGGAGCTGAAAATTCTTGTCCAAGGAGGAAATTGATATTGCAGTTCAAGACTATTTTGCAGGCATTCCAAAACAAGACTGGATGGGAGCTTTTAAGCAGTGGGAAGAAAGAATGGTAAAGTGTATTATTAGTGAGGGGAACTACTTTGAACATATTTAAAAATAAATTCTCAAAAAAATTACCCGTGGTTCTTATTCTCAATAAATTCAGCTTAGCCCTCGTATTGGAATAACCTTTTTGCAATATTTTATTTTCTGTAAATATAAAATTTCGTTCTTATAAGCTGATAACATCTAAATAGTAAATTAAATACTTTCAAGATAATTTATTTTAATTAACTTAATTACTTTTTTTAATGCTTTTTTATTATTTTATTGTTTTATTTTATTATGTAGTACTTGCAAGTGATAAAATGTTTATTTGGTATTTAATAAATAAATTTTAAACAGACACCTTGTATTTGTTCGAGAAAAATGCCAAAGCTTGATTTTAAAAATAAACCCTTAATAGGTAAAAGGTTGATAACAGCACTCGTTGTAAGTGTCGTTAAGTCGCAGGTTAAAGGTACCGCAAACGAAGTTAGTTGGCCGTTGATCCCAAATAAATAAATAGATAACCGCTCGACTAGCCAAATAATTGTAATAAATCAATTATACAGTCGGGACCAACGAACAACTTACTTAAATACGCTATATTTTTATTGTAAGAGTACTAACGATAAAATTGTAGGAATTAAGAATACTAATTAAGTACTAAGTATTGGCATAGAAAGAATATTGATAAAATTTTAAATACTAATAGTTCCATCCAACTTAACGTCAAGTTAGATGAACTACTTACATTTCTAACGGTATCAACGATACAACTTTAGGGGCTGAAAGTACTAATAAAATACTAACCATATGTCATTGTTCAACTTACGTTAATTCTGTACATCCATCCAACTTGGCGTATCTATTTAAACCATCTATTTTAAATTTTATTAAGGTAAATTTCTTAAAATACCTTTCAAATCTATAATTTGCGAATTTATTTGTTTAGCATTAAGTTACTGACTCATTTAATTTTATTTCTGCTTTTAATTTACTTTGAGTTAATTTAATGTAAACTTGATCTCATGAGATTTTGATGATTATTTTTAATTATTAAAAGCAATATTTTAAATGTACACTGTTCGTTCTGCTCTATTTAATTATTATACAATTAAATTATTAAGGTAATTTTTGACTGACTTTGAATATAGAGCACGAAAAACAATATTTATTTAGATGCAATTATCGTAAATGAGAATTACCCTTGTCACTTAAAGGAAATCCTTTTATACTGTGAAAGCATTTAAACAATTTTGTGGATCATCGACTATGGTCTGGACGACCATTAAACAATGAACAGTTATATTTAATATTAATTCATATATATATAGGGAAATTACTTTTTTGGTTTAAAATTAATATAATTATAATGGTTATGTATATTTAGATATTAAAGTGTTTCTAAAATGTGTGGTCAATGCGTAACCACAGATTCCTGGGATAAAAATAAGGCTATTTAACCCAACTTACCTATATCCGAAGTCGCTTCGTTATACCGGTACTGAGCGTCAAAGTTCTT
>JAHWXV010195301.1:0-12029 GCA_024586415.1 Phrixothrix hirtus | reverse complement strand
TTTAAGAGAAAACAAGGCGCGGCTGTTGTTATTTTTGTTAGTAAAACCGATACAGAAATAAAAAATACAAACAAATGTATTAGTTTATATAAAGTTTTGGCACTACCGTGACGCCTTGAGTTAATAATGTTTATTTTCGTAAATAAGAAAACAAGAACTAAGAATACTTAGAGTATCGCCTTGCACAATATATTTTTAGAAACATAATCTTACCACGTGTGCTGCTTCGTTTATGGTTGGTGTGTGCCTTAAAAACAATTCCAACTTAAAATACTAAAAAAAACTGCGGTTATTCGCAAAAAACAGGCTGGCACAGTCTAAGATGAAATTAAAACATGCGGCAACCACGGAACGAGTGTCAGGCACGACCGACTAACTACAGTGAAGAATGGTCTTGAATCTACCATACTTACGTGCCTGAACACTGTAGACAGACTAATCGAGAATTTATGGACGCCACTGATTTCGAAACACCCCGTAGAATAGATCTCAATTATTCTTGCCTACGGATAGAAACCAGAAGTTACGCAGTAATTTACGGGAGCTAAATAAGTTGAAATAAAGTAGGTAGACGCCGCCAATTTGGCAACTGTAAGAGAAAGTAAGACGCGTCTGTTGTTACTTTGGTTAATAAAACCGATAAAGAAATTAAAAATACAAAAAATTGTAGTAGTTTATTTAAAGTTTTGGAAGTGGGGCCATTTTTCTGTTATTAAGGCATTTCCACTTGATAAACCAGTAAGTTTTACTAAGAGGAATCTGACTCTCAACCCCAATATTTTTTTGATAGCGTAATAATCACTCGCTGGGGAAGTTACTATCGTCAAGTCTCAGTTAGTTATTTTGTTGTTGTATTATGTGAACTCCTTTTTTACTTTGTTAATATTTTAGGTAGATTTTAAATAACTAAATTTTTAGTTAGTAAATAAGTGTTTAACCAAATGTGCTCTAATTGCCTGTATAGGTTATATTATTTTATTATAACTATTTAATAAAAATTAGATGCTTTTATTATTTCAGAATTTTTCGTAATCTTAGTAATATGTTATAACTTTCTTACAGGAAAACAATAGATTTAAGTACTTAAGGAACACTCATAGTTGTAAGTGTAACAATACGATTTTAGGAGAGCTTCTCCAGTGGTGTACGAGAAACCAAGTACCTTGTAAGTGTTCCGAATACAAACATCGGATTTACGGTTGGAAGTCCTTGTCATTTAGTCTCCAGTAATTTAAACTTCCGTTTTAACAAACAGATAAGGTGGCGCCCAAAATCAGGGCCTTTATCCAATTTTGACTCACGAAAGCCGTCCTGAATTTTTAGCTCAATTTTTACGAACCAAATACTGGAAAACCCCCTACATTTCACTTTGGCTGCCTAAGCAACGAGCTGACTCAGTGGAAAACGACATTTTTAACAACCTTCAAGGGCTCAAAGAGCTTTCGACCCGTTATAATATATAGCGTTTTCTAAAAAATTTGAAATTTTGTGCTACAGTTTACTTCAATAGTTAACACAGTTTAATTGTATTAAATTGATTTGGTTGCTCTTTCACAACATACATCAGAATACATCGCCGAACCACACAGATTTTACTTGTAATCTAGTAGAGAATCGTTCCCAACGTATAGTAAATGAATTTAGAATCACTCCGTATAGTCGTACTAATTAATTTGCATTTTATGCATTTAAATACCACGCTCCGTTGATTTAGTTCCAATTTAATTTTAATTGACGTAAAGCTAAAATTATTGTACTTCTAAAATTAATTTTCACGTACTTTTAATTTATCGCAAGCCTCTGTAATTCAAATTTTATCCTGCGCGTTGTTGATATGATATTATCTAAGCCGTGTTGTAACGAATTCCGCAACTTTCCAAGGCCAAATTCCGATTTTGTGGAATATTTTTAAATAAGTGAATTAGCTTCTTATGTGAAAGTGCGAATCCATTAAATGTAATAGAGAATCTGAATTATTGTAAATTTTAAAAATTAACTTCCAGTAAATAAAGTTGAAAAAGAAACCAACAGTTCGGGTGTCCAAAAAGTATTGATCGCGAGTAGCAAAAAGACAATTTCAAAGACATTGCTATTGCTAATTTATTTATGCAAATAAAATCGTAATAATTATGTAAATATCCGATATATAAATTGTTATATAAAAATTTCCACTAATAATATTTAGTCAAATAATTAAAGATACAAATTTGACTAGATATTAAAGCAAACATAATAAATATTGTTAAATTGTAATAACGAAATAATGTTAAACAAATTAAGAAAAAACGTTATGAATTTGCTTTCAAAAAATAACAGTTTACACCTTGGTGCTATGAAATTCCGTGAAAAAACAGCACGTGTTTACTGGTATAACTGACCTAGTAAAATGCATTTAATATCCGAACACAACATTTAAATAATATTTTAAGGAAGAAAAATCGTAATGAAACGAAATTAAAACTGGTTTTATCACAAATGAATTTGAAAACAGGGATTTAATTTACAACACATTTAATTAGTTTATTCCGATACTAATTAACAAAAGTCATTCATTTTTACAAAAATATCGGTCATTTTAGCACATATAGATCAACAAACGGCTTCAAAAAGCAGAATTTATCACGATTATCCTCGTGTACAATCCTCTATACAGGACAGTTCTCTGGAAGTAATCATCAAGAGCTGATTTCGATTATCCCCGTGTACAACCCACTATACAAGGAGAAACCCTATGATAAGTGGACCTACATCGCCACTACTCACTAAAGCACATACTCCGAGAATCTTATCCTACGTCTTCTAAGTTTGATTCTTAAAGATGACCAGAAGTTCAATGAAATCCCAACATAAAACAATAGGATATTTTTCTGCAACGCTACGATCATTTTGACTAGAAATTTAAAAGTGATTACCGTAAATAAACAATTTAAACCTACCTGATGTGATGCAAGAGTTAGTCTGCAACGTTGGGCTAGTCCGTAAATAAAATGTGCATTTAGATTTATCACAATACCACTGCAAGACAATTCGTCCTATTAGCAATATCACGATATGACCCAAATAAAACAAACTTTTAAACAGAAACATACCGGATACCATTTTATAAAATCCGTCACTAATCGTCTTAAGAAATAACGCAAGCGTAACGCATATTAGACGGGGACTCTAGTAGGTCGTAGCGAAATTACAATTTTTAACACAAACATCGTAGAAAAATGTAAATCCTTGTAAATAAATTAGATAAGAAAATGTAGATAGCTAGAATTAGGTTAAAAACCAGACTTTAAGAAAACTTATATTTGTCAAACTGAGCTCTGCTCATGGTCTAATAATGAAAAAGAAAAGCTAAAAGACATTGACAACAAAATAGACGACCTAAAAAACAAGATGGCAGAACTAAATTCCATGCTAAGCCATCAAAAAGATGAACATTGACTAATAGCAAGCAAAAGAAGAGTTGTCATATTACAGTTACGATAATTGAAGCTAACGACAGGTCAACATATGTGAAATCAGAGACGGATCAAGATCCAGAGACACAGGGCAGAAATCAAAGACTACAAATAGACTTAACAACCTCCTCTGAAGCTCCCTAAAACTATCACACAAGCATCCCTTTCCAAACGGTTACTAAAGTTAGATCTCCTTCGCTCATTTTCCTAAAATTAAAACAAAAATACGACAGGCAGGTCACCCCTGATGGAAATAGTGTTACATCTGTTGAAGCGATGGACTATGCAGCTACAAGAGGTTAAGGTGTACTAGGTACCAGACACCAACTTCCAAAGGAAAGGAAGACCGAAGTGGCATCCTAGATAAAGATATCGGGAATAACTTTAAATAGCAAGGATATCCACTGGTTAATGAACCCCGAGAATACACGTTGGCCATGCTCAACTTTGAAAACAGTGAAAATTAAAGAGGTTTTAAATCCTATCATCAGAAAATGCAAATCACCGTGTACACTTACTGTTACTAATGCCAACTGTACGGGCATGTACAGGCAAGCAATGTCAGTGTAAAGGTTTACACAATCGTGTGATTGTACGAGGCAGCAAATTTAAAAGAAACTTGAAACTAAACAAATATATTGTCATATATCTGTATCACTTGTTTTAGTACACTTTGTATATTTTTAATTAAACTCTAATTTTAGAATTATTTGTCATTTTTAAATCAATTTTTGCAATTCTATCTTAATCCGGACGGATTAAACCTTGGATAACATTGTGTTAACAACGGTTACTATTGAAAATAACATCAAAATAACTTTCAAAGGAGATCAAAAGATCGTCCCTTAGTACTTACAATTTTTAAATAAAAAAATAATGTTGCAGCAGTTTTCCGGGGTTCGTCACCAGAAATGACATGTAACAAGGTTACTTCTTCAAAATTGTGTAGATATATCGTTCAACTTGCACCTGTTTCTAACAAATAAAATAGCGAGATTAAAATGCATAGTTATTTTGAATTAAACTTGATCTAGCTGATGAATTCTGTAGACTAACTAAGAAATGCGCTTAGTTAACAAGCGACCTCAAGCCTTCGTGTGAGCTGTAGGCTTCGAGATTCGTCACCCAAAAATGTACTTTGAACAGAACTTATTTGTTGTTTATTTACTGGAAATTAAATGTTATGAAGGGTAATTTTTTGTAAAAACTTGAGAAAAGTGCGGAAAACCCCTCGAGAATTGATTGCATTTCCATACACTGCAACTTTATCATATGTGAATTAATGCAAAATTACGTTATCATTTCGGGAAGCTATCTTCAATTACTACGTAAGCTAAAACGAAATTTATATTTGTGCAATTTCAATTTCAAACTACTTTTTAATTGATCCATGTTGTGGTAACGACTAAATTTATTTTAATGGGCAAATTTGAGTCCGTGTATTTACAACCTTTTAGGCCCTAAAATAAATTGACGTGTTATATTTATAAACTTGTAAATATTGGCCCGTTCATTTCATATTTATTTGTGAATGCGGAATTAAGTATAACACTTATTTTAACTAAGATACGTTTGTAATACGTAATTGTCATATATTATTCATTATGTAGCAGCAGGAAGTTTTTTAGCTCGATCAAACTCATTGCTTTTGTTAGCAATTTAAATGAGTATTTATAATGTCTTTAATATATTTATATAACAAATGCGTGAGCGTTTCGAATAATTGTTTTGCATTTGTGTCAACTTAATTATTTGCTAAGTATGTATAACAAAAGTGTGAGTGCAAATGCCTGTGCTCGCCTCCTTTTTCCATCTGTTATAAGTTAACGCTCCGTTCCCTATTCTGGCGATTTAGCTTAATTCTTTACGTTCCAGTTCTTACGTTTTAAGTATTAACCGAATCAATCAAGTGGAACTCGATTTTGATTCTAGACTGTAAAATACAAGATATAAGGTAAATAATAGGTAAATTGCACCACCTTCATCTTCACTGAGTCGGTGTGCCTTTACGTTGCTGTTTTCTGTGAGGATTTTATGCCTTAATGCTGTTTTAACATGTTATAACGACATGATGCCAAAGACTAAGGTCATTGCTATAGTCCTTTTTCTAACTACCCGTGTGCGGTAAATCCTGACAATGTCTTATATTAATTAGATACCATTAAAGCCGTACTGCTTGGGGGTTAAACAAATTAACTCTTCGATATTTTAAATGAGACTGCTATCCATAAGGGACGTGGTAGACGTTGGTTAAAGTAAAAGTATTTAATATTGTAGCAAATTTGGGGGAATTCACAAAATAGCATATACACACAAAAATATACAGTTTAAATTAAAGTTTATGTAAAAATTCATAAGTTTTAAAGGTTCACGACAACTTAGAAGCTTGTCGAAACTTATTATAGAGGGATTTGAGGTTTGGTTGCAAATAACGAGAATTTGATACAAAACAATACGTTATAATGAAATAAAAAACGTGACTTCGCTTGCCTTAATCGGTGGCTCCTTTCACTTGTAATTAGTTGTAAGAAACACAAAGGAATTTAAGGTATTGGATAGCTAGGAACAACTAAGAATATTTTTACAACCACTGCAAGAGTAGATTGTAAATGACAGATTTCTTGTTTTATATCTGGAGGTTGCACAATAATTATGTTATTGAACACGACACGAACGAGATTTGTTTTATATTGTAAGTAACATAATTGAGGTATGCTTTAATGCCATTGTTGGCTATTGTAGCGAGAAAACGACACGAGTTGTTTAAATACGTGTACGAGAAGTAACGAGGTGGGGCGGTATTGGTACTTTCAACACCTCAACGAGAATGAATAACGATTGCAGTTTCAAATGCAACGAAAGTGAGCGTTCGCGAATAGCGGCGTTCAGTAAGAACTAAAATACTATGCTTTTTTGAACCGTTCAAGAAAAATGTACAAAATTAAAAATGCAAATTAAAAATATGTAAATATATAAATATTCAAAATATAAATTAAATAGACACAGCTGGCGCAAACAACCTGTATGTGCTGTTTTAAAATTTAAAAGTGATTTTACGGGAAGGAAGGCACCTAAATACGTTTTATACGGATCAACCAATAATATAATGTTGACAGTGCGTACAGACGCAGTAAAAAACCGGCAAACTCCCTTTCGAAATGTTTCAATTACAAAGGGTAACATTCTGCAAGTACAACAATAAAACCAGCATAACTCGAATAGGTTAGACATGAAAAAGGAAGAAATGGTCATCCCATTCAGAAAATCCAAGACGCAACGAAGCATGTTTTATGCGAATGAAAAGTGCCGTCCACGAAAAAGCCTCCGAGATAGTAGCGACCAAAGTCAACAATACAACATAGAGCTCGTCACATGGCATGTCAATAGAGTGACCAACAAATACGAACACTTTCTGAAACTGGGAAAGATTTTCGGGTTCTCGGGCACAGGAAGGACCGTTCCTAGGAGTTACAGCGCTTTGGCCGGAATATCAAAAACAAAAAGTTTCCTAGGACTGATAGTAAATGAGGGTAGACAAACACACAACCGACCTACACCCTGCCTAAATAAAATGATCTAGAAGTAATGTTTAGTGCCGGCCTCGATTGGTGTAGTGGTTAGTATGATTATCTCTATATCCAAAGGACACGGGTTCAAATCTGATTGAGATCGGTAAATTTTTCTATGGTGAAAAATTTAAAAACCACGCCTTCTTTTCAGATAGGGAAATAAAATTGTTAGTCCCGCGTCAACGCGATGTTTGGCACTTTAAAAATCCCTACTATCGGTTGAAACTCTCAAGGTACGGCACAATTCTAATCGGCAAGGCGATTGGCCAAAGGAACATCCGCATCTCGAAGTTTCAGTCACAAAACAATCAGAAATATTTAGCCTGAGCCAAACAACTGACAAAAGCCAGAAAGAAAGGTGGAACCAGACTGACCAGATTAATTTAAAACAAAACAGAAACTAGAACTACTGGGACTGATTTTTTTGCAAGATGTGGCAAACCTGCAGCTTTCGCAGACGCTCCAACTTCGACCTTGATCTCTAAGCTACTTCTAGTCCAAGCGGCACATTGATGCGGCCGCTCAGTCGTGAAGTGCGCCTGTAGCTGTCATCGAGTAGAGACGTGTTCGTTGGTAGTTGCATTTTTTCACTTCTTGCGTTCTATTGTGCTGTACCTTAGGCCCCTTCTACTTGTAGCGGTGGGTCGGGTGCAGTACAAAATACATTCAGACTGCGAATAGTGTACGATTAAATTTCTTCAAGCGCTTTTGCGATGGCCGACTCGTGGAACTGTCCAGCCGAGTTAGAACGACGCCGACTACGGTATCCAAACGCCGCCATCTCCACTGCCTCCACAGGTGCAATTCCCAAGCACCAAATGGAATCAACTGCAGCAGTAACCGCTACTGCTACGCCCGTTCAAGAAAGCGCTATTGAAGCTACCGTTGCAAAAATCAACGAACTCTACGCCGAAATCCAGCAGCTGCGTGAAGAAAACCAGTTGCTGCGCGAAAACCCAGGTACTTCCGTTAACTCTACGTCGCCAGTTTCGGAAGTCAACGTCAGCTCCCTCCTCGCTAAGATGGAATACTCCTCCAGCGAGGAGGAAAATACTACAGATCCAGATCCCGATAACTTCGAGCAAGTTAAAGGGAGAAAGCGCAAATCATCCAGGCCGAAGACGGAAGCGTGCGGCCCGGCAACTAAGGTGCCGACGCAAAATCGCTTCGAAGCACTCAGCGATGTTGAAGCTGACCCAGCAATCCAAGAAGCGGAAGAAGAGATCACAGCGAAGAAGGCGGCAACTACCACCAACGCTACAAGCAGAAAGCCACGCGGAAAAATGCCTCCCGTGGTCATTCGCAAGAAAGAACTGAATAAAAAGGAATTCAGATTCGTAGTGCTAAGAACGTATCCCAGGGGATCAACGTCCAACCCACCAGCATTCCGTTCCACACGATCCAGCTGGCGAGCGAAAAATCACTAAGGGTGGGGTCATACAAGGACTATCCGAAATCATCCCCGATGAGGCGGTCAAGGATGACCTCCTGAGGCAAGGGCTTCCTGTAATCTTTGTAAAGAGGATGCGGAGAGGAAGTGAGCGTACTCCAATGTCTCTCAATTACATCGAATTGGAGAAGAGCGAGCTAGGGAAGAAGGTCTTCCAAGTCACGACGATCCTCCACCTTTCCATCTCGGTGGAGGTACCAAGGAAGAAAAGGGGCACAATACAGAGCCACAAATGCCAGCTCTTCGGCCACACAGCGGTGCTGCAGAGCGGACCCATAGCGTGTAAAGTGCGGAGAGGAACTCACAGCCGCAGATTATGTGAAAGAACGTGACACCCCGATAAAGTGCGCAAATTGCCAGGAAGCGCACATGGTAAACTACAAGGGCTGTTCGCGATTCCCGCGGATGACGAAACAACCAAACGCGAGTGCTCCGATAAACGCAATAGTGAATAAAAACATTTCGTACGCGCAAGTATTGAAATCGCACAGCAAAAGTGCAAAACACCAACAGCAGTTAGAGAGTGCGACGGCCGACAACATCACGGTGGCGGTCAACATTATCGCCGAGGCGACGCGCAGGGCAGCATCCTTCTCCGAAGGAATGACTGCCGTGATAAGTGTGGTCCCGCCCATAATGGAAGTGTTTGCAAATAAATGGGCAAATACAAACCGCCTCCTAATTGAAAGGAAATCCATGTAAGCGGAACAACATAGAGTTCTCTCAAATCCAGAATCAGAAATGCAAAGGAGGTAAAAGAAGCAAAATCTAGGCACTTCAAGCCATTCAAATTATTGCTTGCCGCTCAGTCGTGAGTTGTGCTAATAAGGGAACACGTATTTTCGTCTCTCGTTACAGAAATGGAACCGCAAAATATTGCGCAACGGTATGCCATTTCTTTTTGTGTTAAATTGGGTGAGCATGCGATGTCAACTTACGATAAGCTTCAGAAGGCTTTTGGAAATGAGGTTATGTCAAGAGCTCAAATGTTTCGTTGACAAAATGTTTTGTGAAGGCAGAACGAATGTTGAAGATGAAGACCGCAGTGGACGACCATCAACCTCACGGACTGATGTCAACATGGGCTGATCTGATCGAAGATTATCCGTTAAAATGATAGCTTAAGAACTCAACATCAATTGGGAAACTGTTCGTCAAATACTAACTCAAAAGCTGAGTATGAGAAAAATTTGTCCAAAGATGATTTCTAAAAATCTCACAGACCAACAGCGAGAAACACGGAAAAGTGTGGCAGTCGATTTGTTAGAGCAAGTGGAAATCAATCCAGATTTATTGAGCCGCGTTATCACTGGTGATGAAATGTTCCGTCTACCAGTACGCTCCAGAAACACAACGTCAAAGTTCGCAATGGTGTTCAAAAGGATCACCCAAACCAAAAAAAGTTCGCATGTCAAAATCAAAAGTTAAATACATGCTTGTGTGCTTCTTCGATTCCAAGGGCATTGTTCATAAAGAGTGGGTACCTCTTGGCCAAACAATTAACCAAAGACTTCGAAACCGAGTTCTCCGTGTCCGTGCAAACATTGCTGATAATTGGATTCTTCATCACGATAATGCACCATCCCATACTGCACTATCTGTGCAGCAATTTTTACCTCAAAACGCATTTCAGTACTACCGCAGCCACCTTATCCACCCGATATCGCTCCGTGCGACTTTTTTCTAATTCCAAGAGTTAAAATTGTGGTCAAGGGACATCATTTTCAAACAACAGAAAATGTCCAAAAAGCTGTGACGAGGGTCTTGGAGGACATTCCAAAAGAAGAGTTCCAGAAATGTTATCAACAGTGGCAGAAGCGCTGGAGTAAATGTGTGCAAGCAGAAGGAGATTACACTAAAGATGACTAAAAACATAAGACATCAGTCTCATTACTTAATTGTCGCACCTCGTATGCTCCAAAAGATCCTACTTAGATAAGTGGTAAATTCAGAGGAGGCTGAACCAGCAATTCGTTGATCAAAGTAATTTATAAGCTTAATTTACACCATTTTCTAGCTTTGTTAGATACGACTACAAACAGTAAAGCTCCCTAAAACAAACTGTTCTGGCCTGTATATAGTCATCGAAGGACTTAGAGATTGTCGCAAAGAACATTTCTAGCCAAATCAATAGCGGCGATATAGAAATTACCAAGTAGATGAGGCTGAACGACGCGAAAAAGCGTTTGTTCGAAAAAGAAATGGCACTCACCTGACACCCGGTCGATAAGGCCAGATTTAAAGCACTTCAGGAGGGTGGCCAAAAAAAACGATGTCATTTTCAAATGTGGCAGTTTTTCAGAAACGCTGTCAGTGGAATAAGATACGAGGCAAACAAGGTTGATGCTGTTGCTGATCATTTTTACGAACCACAACAAGGTGCCGAAGAGAATCAACAATGCCGTGTCTAGAGATCTCCCAGCCTTTAACGCACAGCCTTGCGGCCCTGGAGTGCTTTAGCTTCATTGTACAAAAGCTCCAGGGACAGATTAAATAACCAAGCGAGCCCTAAGACTATTCTTACCGCTAAGTGTGTAATATCCGACCAATATTCAGCTTCTGAACTCGGCCACTACCTAATACCCCAAAAAAGATATGAATCGTCGACTTCAGAGCAACCAGCGTCCAATAAGCTCTTGAAATGGTATGCGAAGTTGATCGAAAGAATTCTTTAAAAAATCCAAGGTTTTTACCGTGCCAACGCGTCAAGCGTTGATTGCCAAAAAGAGTCGCTATGATCCATAATAATAAACACGGCGGAATTTCCAATTAAACCAACAGTGAGTGCAGTCAAAGGCAGAAGATCCGTGGTAAAATCCAAAAATGCCAAGCCAGCGCCAAATCAGCGGAAGAAGGTAAGGCCCTACATACGTTTTCGTTAGATAAAACCGAACACGGTCGTACTGCAATACTTAGGCATCGCCGCCATTATTTGGGCCGATAAAACCATAAACTCAGCTGTTGCTATGGTACAAAAAGCATTACCAATAACGAATTCCTTCTTTAAAAACGGGAAATTAAAGATTAACGCCATTAAAACGGAATTCATAAAATTCACAAAAGGTAAAAGAAAAACCAACGTGAAATACAGCGAATGCTTTGGCAAAGCCAAACCATAGACGTGGAGGGAACATGCCAAACAAAGAGCAAACTTAACTGGAAAAGCTTGAGTACGTTTCAGACTGAAAAAGCAACTAGCCTACACTGTTTCAGTGCCATATTAATTATGATCACACCATTTGGTACAGAGGGAATACAGAAGTCATCGAAAAAATACACAATGGGATATTACGCAACATTACAGGCGCTATCAGATACGTACGAAACAGACATTGTAACGTTTATACGAACCGACAGAATAACGCGAAACGCGATTTAAAAGAATTCCTAAAAATTCTACGCATTCTCTCTATATTCATAAATACGGAAGTGTAATTAAGAAACATTGAATTAAGGATTTGATAAACTTTAAGAAAGTGCAAAGTACCGTACGCGAGTGTCTTAGTTTAAGTTAAAATTAGTAATAGAAAAATTGCTTAATTAAAAGCTGCATTAAAA
>JAHWXV010195299.1:0-17777 GCA_024586415.1 Phrixothrix hirtus | reverse complement strand
AGTATAACGCTATATATATATATATATATATATATATATATATATATATATAAATATTATGTAAGTCTTCGATAATGGGTAACGGAATCCAAAGGTTTAGCAGAAATACTACATTTAAAAGTCACAAATTAATGACTACTTAACTATAGAAAGGGATTTGATACAGTTCCACCAAAAATATCAAATTTGTTATCAAATGAACTTAAAAAAATTTTACAATATACAAGAAACATGTGAAACATTCGTTACAGAAGCAAAGTATTACATAGTTGCCCACAAAATGTTTTTAATTCATATCAACTTTGTTTTAAATAAGAATTCTGTTCCGGTAAACGTTGAATTACAATATTCAAAATCAATTATTGCACTGATGCTATTATAGTCAGCTATATCACATATCACAATTCAATTTGATAGCTTTGCTAATGGTGACTTTGTTACATCACTATTTCCATTGTTAAAGGGATCAGCAAGTATATTAGGCGCAAAGAATAGAGAGTACTATTTAAAGCAGCAAATAGACCGATTCCAAAATGTAAATTTGGATAAAAGTGCTTCAAAATCTCTCTTACCGCTGGGAAGTGGCCAATTTCCTACCACTACATCGAATATAATACATGCAGGTAAGGAAGTAGAATTATTAACTATCTCGCCTAAAACTACAGGGTATTTTCAACCCTTCGATCTGGATAAGTTTTGCTTTTGGAAAAGTGTTATACTACTATAAAAACTCAGTTATTAGCGGACAATCAACTGTCATTCTCACGCTTTAGAGATACTTTTAAGTAAGCTCGACACAAAAGTAAATATATAGACCAACAGCGTACCCTGTTTATTAATCCGGCGGAATATGCGTTTTTTAAAACTTATATAACTAGGAATGTGCAGTGTAATGTATGTGGGGCACGTTCTGTGATTATATTTAGATAGGATAAGAAGCTCTTTTGTTTAAAACAGTACTTTGAACACTATCATTATTGTGAAAATTGTAATGCCTTACCTGTACCTTGATAAATCCTTTTCGTTATGGGTAAAGATATTTGTTTACATTTGCACCTATTTCAGTCTTAGTCTTACAAGTAACTAGTAAAACAATCAATAATGTGTAACATAATAATAATAAACTACGGGATACATTGGGAGTTATTTCCATTGACCTCAATACTAATTCACAATAAAGATCTGTAATTTCTCTTGTTTGTTTTACCTGCCCTATGAGTCTCAAAGATAGCACTATAAATGATAATTATCACTTAGAATTTCGAAATTTTATAGTTTAAGTATTACACATTTTACTAGTTTTGTGATATTGAACCGTGTTTGATGATCAAGTAATAAAAGTATATGCTAGACCTTTCGCGTCAGAATTTATAGATATATTTGCTAAATAGCCGAATTTAATCTAATTTATTATCGTAAAACATCTAACTTGCAAGGAAACCGTTTATTTTTGTATAACCCTTATATATAGAGGGCAAAAAAGGAACATCAATATTATTCTAATCTCCGATAAAGGGGCGGGCTGCTTGGGGTATATGAGACGTGTCTTCAGCCAACAATGAAAAGTAAATATAAGTAAAGACAAGGATGGGTTTAGAAGGAAATGCGGAGATAGAAGTGAGTGGAAATATTGTCCGGAAGTTACCTCACAGGAGTTGCCTCTGTTGATTCAGGAAATCACTAGAAACCTGAATTAGAAGAAGCTGCTCCGGGAATCGAATGCAGGATCTCCAGAAACCTTGACAGCTCGGTATATATACGGTACGACGTGACGAGCGTTTGTTAGAAAAATATAGGGAACTATTTGGACTAGGCATTTGAAATTTCATATTTAATGGTTGCCTGATGTTCTGATTTCAATAAAAATATGATTATCTTTCTATCGCTTGCGGTTATATCGGAGGTCCGGGTCAGCTTCGTTATTTTAAATAGAACTCTTAATATATTATTGCCAAAATAAAATCTAGACAAAATTTTAGGGCAAGTTTCTTCAATAAACCTCATGCCCAAATTTAGTTCTTTCCAAGATATTTGAATTTCTATTGAAAAATGGTGGAAGCAGATCCTGAAGAAATGAAATTTTCAGGGAATCTGTAAGAGATACTAAAACGAAATTCTGGTATCTATATGACAATAAATATCGAAACTGAAAATTGATTTAAAAATTTCTTAAGCTACATACAAGGTGTTTTAAATACCTACCAAAATTAAAATTAATTAAACTGAAATATCTCAACATTTCCAAATAGCACCCGCCAGTTCTTTCTACTGCATAATATTCTTCGTTGTAAAATATGAGTAGTTTGTCATTACATACCTATAGCTAAGGTTGATAATTGGGAACCTTCAGCTATTTGTCTTGTAAAAATATAACAAATTATTGCTTTTCATATGTCTCAAAAATTTGAATTTCCAAATTTGTCGCTATTTGACCAGGAATACGATACGCGGTTAAGTGAAATCATCAGCCGGTAGCGATCTATGCCGGTAGGTGGGCAGCCAGTCTTAAATGGTAAACATCTCGAAAACACGTTGGTGAAGTTTCTCTTTGTACAACACAAATAGCATATGACACTTTAAAAAATGTATAAATGGTGCTTCGTACCTCATTGTAAAAATTAATACATATTCAAAATCCTACAAGTTATAAATTTGATTGCAGATCCAACAGTAGCCAAGCGAGCCTTTTTAATAACACGTAAGATCAGTAGGAGCCACTTCTTAAATAACTTCGATTGCCCATAAAAAAAATAGGTGTCAGATATTTCTGTCTAGAGTATATATGTGCAAATTATGTTTAACGTATAAATAGTATTTAAAAGAAAAAATCTTTATTAATACAATTACACGTCTTAGGTGTCTAATTACTACAGAAGCAATAACAATAACTCTAAATGTATTACATGCGATTACTTATATATGGTTGCTTATCATTATTTGCTATGTTCATAGTACATTAGAACTTTCCTGATTATGTTATTACAACTAAAGGTTTTGTACTTATTTACAGTTCATGCAAATTTATGTATATATTAATATTTAAAGTTCATTGATAACTTGTTTTGCTTAAATGTTTACTTGAATTTCGGGTCCGTGTTTGGATGATGGTCGGTGGACTTAACTAATGTAACTTGCAAAGCTTCCAAAAATCACTAGTCACTCCTTGGTATGGTTCCCTTGTTAGAGAATTGTGTAGTCTTAAATCTAAAATGCTTTGTCCTGTTCCAAACAGAATTAGAATGGAATCTTATACAGTAAAATTTTCAGGCGTTTATTTAAATCTAAGTAGCTTAAAATAAAAATGTTTGTTACTTAACTTAAAAGCTTAACCCGAATTTTTCTTGGAATATATCCATGGGTTTAGTTTAGTTTAGCCTATGTGCGATACAAAATATTTCTTAAAAACCACATTGTTTGACGCATTTCAGTTTAAAAATTCGATAAATTAGCCAAAACTAATTTTAATAGATAGTTATTTGTAATCATATTTGTTAAGTACAATTTCAATTTCATTAATTTAGGATTAATTTTAACAAAGTTATGAAATGTTAAATATAGGTGTCATGCTTTTTTCTTACGAAACAAATTGATTAAATTTAAATGACAGGGGTGTAATAAATAACGCCGAAATCAGTTAAAACAAATACTTAAGCTTTCATGCTTGCACAATCTGCTCTATCTATGAAGTATCGCCTGAACGGCTTCTGAGCTTTAACAATTGTACTACTAAATGGGGCAGCTGCCAAAATACTTCGAGATCATATATTTTCTTGTGCCGTAAATTCGTTAGAAAATGTAAAACGAGTTTCTGTACTTAAAATCTATGTTGAAGCGATTCGTTGAATATGGGTCACGATAGCACTTCAAAGTGTTTAAAGTACACAAATGAAAATATATAAAAAGTGCAATTATACGTAAATTGACAAAATAATTTTAAGAATTAAAAACAGGAACTTCAAATATTCTGGGGGGTTCTAAAGAGATATGTAACTTATGTTAGTAAACAAATTTTACAATCAGACCAAGAAAAGGTACACTGAAGAGGCTCTTGACCAGGATCATTCGTACCCAACATGATTAAAGATAAACTATTAATTAATAATGAACATTTACAGACAACGGTCCTAGGATATTTCAAGGCTTACCTAAATAATTACCTCCGCAACTCTGAGACATCTCTGGGAATATATACGAAATTCATTCACAGGATAACAACAAAGTATTACTGGAATCCCTTCAAATGCAGTCTTGTACAACATTTAAAGGATGTAGATTTACTGAGTAGAAGAGACTTTTGTAAAAGGTTTATGCTAAGATCGTAAGAAAACAACAATTTTGCAGATTACGTCATTTGGACAGGCGAAACAAAATTCACAAAGAATGGGCCTCTCAACTTGTGTTCATCTAATGACCATAATGTCGTGAAAGTGCGTAGTTTTGACATGGTTGGCTTTCAAAAAATGCCATAATGCAGGGATTATGAAAACATGTTTAAATTGTAAGTAAACACAAAAGTACTGCAAGAAACTAAACTAATGAAATCTTGTAGAAACCCATGAAGATGTCCAGTAAATGGGGAGAAAACGTTAGACCACCAGAATTAAATAATAAAGAAATTAGACACCTAAAATTACAATTGTTTCTATTTGGGGCTAAGACTGGTTCGTTAATTGATTAATATCCAATTATGGAAATCTTATCAAGTATTTAGTTATGGAGCTTGACGCTCGTAAAATTAAGAATAATTAATAATTATTTGAAAACAATGCAATGCAAAAGGCCAAAAAAATCTGAAATATTGTCAAAGGCTTAGAAAATGAACAAAAAATATCTGAACCACTAAACTAAAACAAACGCAATATTTCGAAGAAAATACCAATCCTCGTTGTCAATAACAATATAGTAGTTACATTAATTTGGCAATTTAATTGACTATAAAACAAAAAGCATCAAACATGATGTGATTTAAAAATAAAATATTTTTTAATTAACTGAAGCTAAATGTTATTCAAATCAATAGAATTCTTTTAAATGCAGTTTCCACTATGGCATTTTATGTAAGCTGCTTCACTGAGTAATCTTTTGAAAATGTTAAACTTTCTGGAAATAATTTTCCAAAAAATATGGGAGCCAGCTCCAAACCAGTATTCCGCAATTTGAAAGTTTTGTAATTGGCAGCTCTTAACAAATGTTTTACGTTCACTAACTCTTTATTTCCACATTTGCAAGGAATTTTGTAAATACAATACCTATTATTCTCGATCTCATTAAAAAAATCAGTAATAGTTAAAATTGAACGAAAAGAATTTTGAAAACATTGTTGTTCTGATGTGTAGTTTGTAAATCTTTCCTTCCATCATTTTGGTAGAGTATTTCTGGAATTGTTTGTAGGTACCTTCGGTAAGTAATCGTTATACCTTATCCAAATAGTTGCGCCGCCAGGACCCTAGTTTGATGACGCAATGGTACCGCGTTAGAGTACAAATCTAAAGGACCGACTTTCGACTACCATCCAAGCCCGACATTTTCTGTTATGTATTTTAAAATTATTATTAATTAATAGATATTCATAGGTCATATTTATTTAATGGGTTCATTTTTCGATGGAACCTTTTTTTTCTTATTAAATTATGTAAAAGTTTGGTTGATGTATAACCAATAATAAAATGAACTGTTATGTTTCTGTGTACATTGTTTAGGAATGTGGTCAAATTGTTGATTTTTTAGTGTTCTTTTGAACAAAGAAATGTACCTATAATGAAATATAAATTGATTAATGAAGGTGGGGTGTTTGGAGATGATATTAAATGATATTATTTCCGAAGAAAATATTTGATAATACACAAGCAGTAGGAATGCCCATGATGAGACCATTAACATTTTTTTTGGATAAATATCTCTCCATGGGCAGTTCTATTTCTTGTGTTTTATTAAATACTTCGCTCAACAATATAGAAACTAATATTATCTCGAAAAATCTCACTGTTAATAATCAAGTTATGTTTTACTGTATACGTTGCTTTGTTCAACGGGGCACTAACTGAACTCAACAATTCCATGATATTTCTAAACAATATATGCAGAAATATAACATTTACGTATGAATTAGGAAACGACAACATAATTAATTACTTAGAACTGACAATACAAACCATTAACAATAAATTTGAACTCTCTATATACCGTAAACAATCTCAAAACGATAATACCCTAAATTGGATATCCTATTCACATTCAATATCAGCTTTTACCGTTTATCATTGTTTATACATACGCTTTAATACACCTAGGAATACGTCAAATTTTAAAAAAGTGGATGACATAGTTTTTCATAAATCCATATTAACAGTTCGCTTACAGCCAGCATTAAAGAACAACCAGAATACAGAGTAACCCATGTATAGGTAAGTTGTTATACATCATAGCTTCTATTTCGAAGAGACATAAATTTAGGAACGCCTACAGCTCCCTTGTTAACATAAAAAGCACTTTAAATAAAAATTGGAAAATAAACACATACTAACTAACAATGGAGTTTATTTACCAGACTGTTAAAGCGCTCTTCTAAAGGAACTACGCACGCAATATAGCAATTCAAAATTTGATTTCGTGAGCACCTTGAGAACAGCTCTTACAAATGCAGTACCAGTACTTCCGGGTTTCCAAGCATTTAGCGGATATAGACCACATATTCAAGCGAGATAACAATTTGAAATTCCTACACACATCCAATAACTTCACCTTGAACAAATTGTAACCAAGTTAAATTAAGGTGTCTATTCGAAGAAATCTACGGGCAGATGTTTATTACAAAGCATGGAAAATTTGGCTTTAGAATTAAAAATCTACTCCGTATCCTATAAGGGCAACTATCGCAGTTTCTTAAGGACATAGCTGAGAGAACTGGGATGAAGCAGAATTTTGTCATAGAAGGGACGATCCAATTGTGAAACAATTCAAATCTTCCCCTTTTCTGTTTAAGATCATGGAATATAATGTGGAACAAATATTTGTAAGTATATGATTGTTGAATATACATATTACATACACAGCTTTAAAACGTAATGTCGATTTTATGAAGTCATATTTCAAAGGCTAACCATATGAAATAAATACAATAACATAATTATTAAAAAAAGTAATGAATCAGTGATAAATGTTTAATGTTAAATTATTATTACAACAAATCAAGAATAAAATATATTACTGTGAATGTGCATGTTGTGAAGTTTTAGTAATTACTATTGTGTTTAATATACGAAACAAATGTTTTAGTCTTGATGAAGGCAGAATAATTTTTTACAAATAAAAGGTACTGTTTTAGCACCAGTAGTACTCTTTGAGTTCCAACCCAAATAAGATTCTGTATTTACTAAACCGTTTTTAACAAGTTTATTTCAAAATAAACTTACCAAGGGGTTATATATAGAGTTCTAGCCTATGTTTTCAAAATAATATACAATTACGTTCAAAATTATCGCCAAATATTAGTGTGATTGAAAAGCCACGAAAATGGTAAAAGGTCACTAAGGAATCAAATCGCGAATTGGTCTGAATCGTCAACATTAAGGGTAGCCGTTTTGTCAAGAAGCAGACTATAATACTCTGCCTAAACTAAGCAACCTATAACAAATTTTAGCCCATGGATAATTAAACTTTCAAATAATGCCCTAATGTAGAAATTAAGGAAACACGTTTAAATTATAACTAAACATAAAGGTACTGCAAAAAGAACAAAACTAGTTAAATTTTGTAGAAAGTCCTGAAAATGCCCAGTGAATAGAGCGAAAACGTTTGACCAACTCAATTAAATAATAAAGAACTTAAACATTTAAGTTATAACTGTTTTTTCTTGAAGTTAAGAATAAATCGTTAATTAATTTATGGTCTATAATTAGATGTTATTATAAATTGTCGATATTATGTAAATCACAACTTAGTCTACAAAATATTTACAATTTAGGAGTTTAAATTACAAATGTTATGAATTTATTTAGCTTGTTAGCTTTATCATCTATAAATTGAACAATTATTCATCATAATAATTTGGAAACGCGTCACTTTTCTATGAAATAAAACAATACTGCATAGTCTTTATTAAAGAGATTAAAGAGATAGTTTTTTGTATGTTTAAAACCTATGTTTTAAAGAACCAAAGCAAAATTTAATTATAAAGGCCGAGTATAATTTATTAAAGTTTGTATATACCTACGTAAGTAGATACATAAATTTAGACATAAAAACCACGAAAAACAAATGTTATTTATTTTGTAACAATACAAACCGGAGCATTTGATAAATTACATGTCCTTAATGCTTAGCCCATTCTTGTTAAGTCTTACCCTTTTTTATGGATCATTCATCAATGTCACTGGTTTCGCTCTTGCAGAAAGACAGATAATTATTGACGATCGACAATTAATAAGAGGTTAACACTTCATTGCGTTTAAAATATTTACTCTATCTATTTAATTTGTGCCAATTCAAGATAACTATTTGATACTATTTGAGTTAACAAATTTAACGAAGAGAATGTCAGTGTAATATTTATTTGTAGACATAATTTTGAACGCTTAATTTTCTCTATTGACATAAATATGTTGTTTATCTACACCAGTTCGTTCACACACACTACTACAGGTATTATTTGATTTCGTTTCTAGTTAAGATCTTCTATATCACTGGATTAAATGTCTGTTTTTAGAAAAATAAAGAAATATTTAGCAATAGATGAAATTAGTTATAAAGTATAAATACCAGTTTTAATTATATAGTACTCAAAATAGGAATAAAGGGATATTATAATAAATACTTTAAAGAAAGAGAATCCAAATTTAAGCAAAGTTTAGATACCTATACAGTCAATTTAAATCGCAAATTTATATACCAAAATTACAGAATTCTATTATGAACATCCTTGTGTCCAAAAATATCTCTAGTGTATAAAACGGAGTTTAGTTGTGAACAAGTGTAGGTTCGGATTTATATGCCACAACATTAAGATTCTAATTCCTCAAAGACTATTCCACTTTTAAACCATGTGAAATATACAGAAGAACATAAGTCACAAATAACAACGTTGTAAATTACTTCCCCTTGTGCATGTGCACAGCTCCCTGTAAATGTTACAAATTCATATTTCTCGAAATCAGTTATAGAAGACTTAAATATGAAACGTGACGAAACGGCGCTACATACGTTGTAATGATGGTAATTTCTTGAAGCTTGGAATCCTAATGTTTGCACGGATAGTCAGAAAACTGTATTTCCAAACTCGTTTTAGCTTGCCCAATATACGACTGGAAACTCTTTACAATCAAGTAAAATTTTACATATACTGGTATTAACAAATCTTTATACTTCAAGTCTCCTGAACAAATTCATGCTAACTTTAGCGAGATTTCTGTCATCTATCGTCCATGGCTCGCAGTTAGTAGTCCGTTAAGCGTCAGTTCGTCGTCCGTCGGCCATCGAACGTTAGTCGGCCGTCCGTCTGTCGACCGTTGGTCGTCCGTTAGTTATTCGTCGGTCATCTTCCTGTCGCCTACTCGTAGTCCGCCAGTCCTTCGTTAGATCTCCGTTACTGGTACATCAGTACATCATTCGCCAATGGGCGGATTTATCCTTCAGTTGTTTGTTATCTGTCCGTCATCTGTACAGAATCTGTCCGTTGTCATTCCATCTCTTCTTTGTTGTCTGTGCGTTGTCTGTCTGTCGTTGATCTACCACCTGTTTGTTTGTTTATTTGCGTGCAATAGATATTTCTCTCACAATAACACAAGAGCAACTTAACTCATCGCTCTCAAATTTGGAAGATGCAAATCAGGTCTGTCGTCGCGAATCTAAGAGCTCTTCATAGCGATCGGTGCAAAGGATTTGATGAAGTGAGAATATAAGAAACATTGAATAAGACTATGTAAAAGAGCGTATTTATACTGTTATATGTTTTATGGTGGTGTCCTCCAATATGTCTAATGTTTAAAAAATATGTGGAATCACTTTGTCCATGATAATTCAAGAACGATTTAACAAATTGCCCTCAATTTTACATAGTACAAACAAGGAAAATTCTGTAGGCTTGAAATGCCATTGGTTATTAGCAGCAAAAGGGGATTAATGGGGGTAGGGTTTACAACAAGGGATATTAGACTATGTAAAATAACGTGTTCTGGTTTGTATCATGCAATTGTTTTACAGCAGCTTTCTAATATTGTGAATTTAAAAAACTTGTGGTATGGTAGAGATCACAGGTCAAACAAAAATTTCCTTTGTTGCTTAGTTTGTATACAAGTTTCTTTTCCATGGTACATAAATTTAACGGTCAGAGGAGGTAGCAGAAGGTGATGATTAAACAAAAAGGTTTTAAGCCATCATCGTGTATTTTTGATTAAACTATTATGTGAAGGAATGCATCTGCGTGTATAAAGCTGAGTGCAGGTTCAACTATCGCCTGAATATTTGACTTTTTTTCGAAAGGATTTAGCTGATTTTGTGCGAAGCTTTATTACCACAGATGAAACATTGATTCATTACTATACCTCCGAAACAAAACTGCAATGTAATCAGTCGACTGAACCAGGTTGTTCAGTTCCAAGGACAATCATGACAACGAAGTCTGTCAAAAAGTAAATGGCGTCGGTTTTATGAATTAGGATAGAATTTACTTCCCCACCCACCGAATTCGCCAGACTTTGCTTTATTAGACGACAGATGCCTATTTTGTCAAACCTGAAGGAAATTTCTTCCATGATAGAATTAAAGCATTGTAATATAGTTGGAAGAAGTGTATTGAACACTTAGAAGATTATGTTGTAAAATAAAAACAATTTTCTAACAGCAATACATTTATTCGATTCTTAGCCCGCCTAACTACTATCCCACTCTCGTAGCACGAACGACGCTGGATGATATCGAACAAACAGTGGTTACTTTATTAGCAATCAAACAGATCAGGCGTGTCTTTAACGTTGAATGCGTTTTCTTTCGCAAAGGTTAGAAATCCTATTAGTAATATGAACTTAAAAGTAATGGATGTGACGGGACATCCTTTAGCGTACGTGAAGTATTTTAATTTTTGTAGCCATTTCTAGTAAATAATTTACCTCCTGTAGAATTGTTGGGACCCATTCTAAGATATTTCGCAATGATGTGGGTAGTCATTAATTAGGCAATTAGGTGGATACTTTTCTCTGGTCGCATAAGGAAATTAATTGTGAGTTTGATATTCTCGCCATGCAAAATCACGTTAAGTGTTATTTTATTTCCACTTTTCATCATAGTAGTAATGAAACTATCGTAAAGATATTCTAACCACTCCTTGATAATGAGTATGTAGATTTAGCAATGTTATGGTAGACTGAAAAAAGTAATGCAGGATTTGTTACGATTTAGAGCACAGAACAATTTGATCTTATTTATTTAGGTAACCATTAACGTAATCTATAACATAAAAGAACGTAATCTATTAAAATGTTTCATGACTTGCATTGGCCATTGTACTTATTTCTAAGTAATAGGCCTCGCATATTTGCCTTTCGAAGGTGTTTGCGAATTTTGATTTATGCGATATCTGTTTAATTCAGGTACCGATATATTTATATTTCCATAAATTCCTCCATTGAATCACTCGTAAGTATTAACAAGATTTAAAGAACCCATCCGTTATTTAATTTTAATGTTAACGTGATTTCAGGCACACTTCCCGTACATATTTTTCTATCTTAATTTCAAAAATTGTTTGTTTGTTAATCCAATACTCTATATGTGACCTGCTGGCTGCTAATTTGTTTTGTAATGTGTTTAATGAATCTTTTGCTTTCTTTTCGTAACGTGTTGTCAAATTCTAAAAATTAATAACTATACTATTACACAGAAAGAAGTTAGAAGCAAAAGTGGTAATAATCGCACATGCAGCATTATTCACTTCGTTTTGTCAAAATTGAACGCATACAAGGGTGACTTACTTTAAGCGCCTTTTATTATAATCAACTTTGTTTGGACTACACCTATAATATGATATTCCGCAAACTTAACTTTTTAGTAAGGTAATTTATCATTCGATAATGACTCATTCTATACAGGTAATCTCACTTTTGGTCTCCTGCAGTAACAATATTTAATCGTAATAGTTCTAGCGACTTACAATCTAGCAAAATTTAGTCGTAAATTGATTGAATACTTCCCTATAGGGGGGTGGTAAAACACTATGCTTGACGCATAGTGTCTTCTTTTATTTCAGCTTGGATCATTTACCGTACATTCAATACCGTAGGAGTTTCTGCCTCTGCTTCCAAACATTTGTATATACACGGAATTTGTCGTAAATCAACCCTATTCTGCGATAAAAAGTTAGAAAGAAATGGTCACATAGTTCCCGATTTTGTGTATTACCACAGTGTTTGATCACGTAAGTTATTGATGTACCGAGCCTCGCTACAGTATAGCTTTGACAGCCCTAGTTCAACACTCCTCAAGTCTGCCCAATGTTTTACCTTCCAGATAGTTTGTGACAATAATCTTAATTTAAGCGGTGGTTTTTTAAGTTGCCAGACAGTGATTTATTGCCGATTCGCAAAAATTAGTCGAAGCAAGGATCAAGTTGCTTCAACTCCCAGTTTTTGTGTTTGAAATCCTTGCACTATTAAGCTGTGTAGCATTATAGAAAGGTTCTATACTATTCTCCTCTTTACAGAATACTCTAGACAGTGGATAATATGCACAACTTCGAAATGCAGTATTTCACCTTATTTCGAGCATCAATCACAGGTTGAAATACAACTTATGGATCTAGGAAAGCTACTACTGCATGCCTGCATTTACAAATCCTAGAGGCGATGTAAATCTTTTGGTCGCTACAATAGGTCTGGTTATAATTTTGTTTAAAGAATTTTTATATCAACTCACATTATCAAATCTTCCCATCTTTCCCTACGTTTTTCTTGGTGCAACATTTAACTTCCATAGTTGATTAGATTTATATTTAAAATCTGGAGTTTTGAACTACCTAACGTTTAAGGAGTTAAATTTCTCAAAATCTAAATCAACCAAGAATATAATTAAATTTAATTGGGTTTTAAAAAGTAGTTTGGTAAGTTCCGCTAGCTTAGTTTACAAAATGTGTCTGAACCGAAAATCTGCGCTAGCGCCCCAAATTAGTGCTTATTTCGATATATGAGGATACAATTTACATATTAGGTTTAGGAAGAGATTATAATTTTATGCAGAAGAGAAATGAATTTGCGAAACGTAATTTCAGTAATCTAACTAGCAATAATACGGAATTCCCACTCAGACCTCTAATCCAAATCACATTGTGCTCCTTTTTTTGTATACATTTTGATAGATACTTATGCTGTACTGATTATAATTAATTCCTCGCTAAAAAAACAAAGAATAATTTATAGTTGATGTCATGAAAATCGTCATAGTAGCTTTTGATATCCAAGTATTACATTCGATACAAAATTACAAACCTGATTTTCTCACAACTAACGATTTTGATTCCACTACGTATTGATGGTACGATATTTTCGATTTAGTTAATTTACTTTTAGTTAATTCTGTGATCTGTTGTATAACACATCTTTAAAAAAGTAATAAAAGTTTATTTCAAAATTACTTACAGTGTTACACAATTCTAATAATATTTAACTTAAATTATGTGGTTGAAGATGCCGTTAAACTTTTTCTGCAAGAATGGTCAACTGATTAGTTGCGATAATAGAGTTAAGGACTGACGAAAGTTTTACTGCGGCAACTTAATAAAAGTTAACTACTGCTGTAAGATAGCTCCAAGAAAATTACGAAACATTTCCGCACGTCAGGTAATCAATGCTTTGTTATAGAAGCAATTGAAACAAATTGAATTTTGAAGCGGCATAATTAGGATTATATACCATTTTTGTATTCACAACAGGAAGGCTAAATTTATGTTTATCCATAACTTAACGATTTTTTATTTACTTCAACTCAAAACTTATATAGGATTGTTATTTTTACATTACAAACAAGACCGATTAATTCTAGACACAAATTAAATTAGGAGGCCAGGTAAACTAAACTTTTAATGTACAAAAACTACTGATTCTGAATCAATCAACATGACAAATTACAAATGAAGTTTCACTTACATTAACTAAAAGCAATTTGTCAACAACAGATTGTATAAAAACCATGCCATTTTAGTGGGAACCGCTTCTTTTTGTGCACACAAATTGATACAGAAGCTGAATATTTACTGTAAATTTTTGTAAAAGGTTTTGTAAAAGGTAGGTATACCTATCAAGAGAATTTTAAAACGAAGCAGTGATCAATATTGAGACGCATTATAAACAGCTAGGGTGACAGTAACGATTTTTACTTGAAACGTTATAGCTCAAAAAATCTGAAAATTTGACAATAACCACGTGCGAGATTTGTTAAACATATTAAATAACAATTTAATCGAGCTAAAGCTCTAGAAAATTCATTTAAAGTAAACATCCGTTCGTGCAAATTCTACTATTAGAGAAGGAATAAGGAATTGCTCAATTTAGCTGTAAAACATTTTAAAGTTAATATTTGAAGAGAATATAAATACATTTAAATTTTCTTGCCTTAACGGGAAATTAAGCCAATCCTTGAATTAATGTTTTTTAAATTCAATATTATAAAAATTCTATATAAATGTATATACTAAATTTTACAAAATTTTCGTGTTGTAGTAGCAGAAACATTTTATTTCAAGTATATCAGAACTTTACTCTTCTCTTTTTCATAACTTTTCTTAACATTTTTAAAGCAAGACGAGCTTTCAAACAATTATGTAAGTTTTCAAGTATAAAATTTGTTGAGTTTCCATGTCTACTGGAATAAAACGTTAATGCAAACAACAGTTCAAATGTACGAGGGTGGTTTAAGGGTGACCTGGAATTTATTTTTTTATGAAAAACGACTTTTACAAATTTAACAGAAATTTTACTGTTTTTCGCAGTATATTCCTTTAGTAGAAATTCATTTTTTCCATCATGGTAACGTAGCTTCTATACTTGCACTATAGAAAGATCTGTTATGACCCTTTAGTCACTAATAGACACTGTGTTTCAGTTTTACGTCATTTGAGGGCTCACATCCAACGAGGCATTGCTTCAAGGTCCTAATAAGTTGATATCGCTCGAGACTAAATCAGAACTGCATGGTATGTGTGCCATGATCTCACAGGCCATACTTTGCTTATGTTGTGAAATGTGACGTATGCTGTATTGAAATGTGTTCAGCAATATTACCTTCTAAGAAATCTTTCTGGGCCTGTCGCTGCGAATAGCTCCACATACTTCATCTCTTTATAAACGGCTGTAATATTCACCATCTATAGTTTATCCTCTTGGGAGAAAATTCAGAAAAATTAATCCAAGAAGATCCCTAAACACCTAGACCACAACTTTACCGTCTAATAGAATACATATAAACCTTTTGGGTAGCTTAGAACTTTATGACGCCATTTTTTGCTGAATGTTTTTGATTCTCGCCCAAAATAACGAACACATGCTTATAAGTTACTTTCCGTTCTATAAAATTGCTACGTTGCAACTCAAAACGCTGCAAACGATAGGTAGCTACAGAAACAGGACAAATTGCTTAACTAAACGCGAAGATCTTTGGACCCGCCCTGCGAAAGCTTTGTGAAATTTTGCCGTTAAAACCTCCTATATTTATACTTCAGCGTTTAAGATAATCAAGATTCGGTTCAGTTACAGATTTTTATAGGCCAAAATAGAAATAACGTATGCAGCAGTGAAATCTCGAGTGTTCGACCACGGCGGGCAAAGCTACAGTGAAGCCAGGCGTGGTCCATCGATACTTGCGAGTTTGAACACTATTAGGTTAAGACAAATTCGGTAAAACGTGGGCGCCACTATTCTCAAGCCGATACTACTACCAGGTAATGGCGGTGGAACACCCTGTATGTCAAGTTATTAAGACCTAGCTTTGATTGTAATGGTACTGCAAATACGGGATAAGGCTGAAAGAGAAGGTATGCTAAGCTAAATGTGCTCGCTACTCATGATTATCCCTTTATATTATGGAGTTCTAACGTTATTATAGAATTGGAAATGAAGCCCCCTATATATGCTTTATTGATACAGACCTATTTTTAAATATAAGAGCAAAAAGTACTACGCTGCTTTCGATGCGCCCTGTACACAGAAAAAGAAGCAGCTCAAAGCTGCCCATAAGAATTTTAATGTGGTTTAACGCCTTTCACAAATTTAGGGTGAAGCTTGCGTGGGGTGAACTATGTAAAGATAGGTGTTAGAATTGACCATCGTGTATCATCAATGATCAAGCTGACTGAATTTTAGATTGTTATGCATATTTTATATTTACTTTGAAACAAATGCTTTAAAAGTTTTCCTTTATTGGTAAGTTATTGAATCAATCCTAAATTAATTTAACGCGCATTGTATAAATATAATTGCAGGCAAATTTTAAGTTGTCAGAATTAAAGAAAGAAAACCGTGATTGAGCACAAACATGCTATGTAATTAACTTTCGCGTGAACCCATTCATACACAAATGTATTAATACGCAATGGTAAAATGCATATTCCCTAAATAAGAATATAATAATAATGCACAAATTAGCCCATGCAAGCGAGATTCGCGCGTAATGTTTTAGAAAGCCACGACGCCTTTCTATGTAAACAAGCAATCACTGGCAAATTTAAAGGCGGCGAATCTAGCTTACATTGATGACACTTGAACAAGAAAACACATATTTTTAACATTAATAATTAAATGGATACACAGGCTATTAGAGATTTCACTAAGCAATTTAAGCTACTATATTATAATTACGGTATTTACAGCAAATTGGTTTGCAACAATTTACAAATACTAGAATAACTTTAGATATTCAAAAATGTTTATTTAATCAGAAATTAATGAAAGTTCATAATCTATCCGTTTCAGTTTTCCCAAAATAAATTGAGACAACAATGTCCCTTTTTGCTACGTTACTTGAATTTGCAAACTATGTTGGTCTCTCAATTAGTGATAATTTACTTATAATCGGATCTGCCTCTTTTATATAGGCAAAAATACGTGGAGAGCTTACTATTTTGGTGTTTCTAGCATGGATGAACTTACGAGCAAAAGCCGTCTTTTGTGTCCCAATTAATTAAAGACCCTTCACGGGTAGAAGTATGAAGATAAGATACCTACATAATTCTTGCCACATTTAGGACCCCAAATTATTTCTGGAAACCCAACTTCGACATCATTGGCCTAGTGGCACAGTCAACTTTTTATAAGGACAGTTTGAAAACCTAGAAATTGAAAACAAAACACTTCCAAAGATAACTTTTACTTTCTGTGAACCATACACTTAAAGCGTGACAACTAACTAACTTGATCTCCGGTGAGAATTCTGCTATCCCTTGTAACGACCTCGGGAAATTTTCTTATAGCGTTACGCAATCGTACAGTTTGCATAGTTAACTTTTAAACAAAGTCCTCGCAGTGTGACATACATTAATTATTTGTGTACTTGCTTTTTTGTGGTGTACCCACAGTCATAAATGGCATTCACTTCACTCTGAAGCGTGTTTTTAAATTTCAACTGTTTATTACTTTCTCTTACGTATATGAAATATACTATAGAGAAAGTCATGTTTTCGGTCCAAATTTTCGATGTCCATATTTTAGCGGAAATACACGTTTTCAGGTCCCCTGAGTCCGAAAAACATGTTTTTAGAAATTGGTCTGTGTGTGTACGTGTGTGTGTGTGTGTGTGTGTGT
>JAHWXV010195274.1:0-14169 GCA_024586415.1 Phrixothrix hirtus | reverse complement strand
ATTTATTTCATACATTATATTTTATAAACAATTAACAAATTTGAAAAAAGGACACTGTCAGGTTATTTATAAATAACTCAAATAATGTCCTACAAAGTTTTTTCATTATATGTATAATAGCAAGTTTGTCAAATATTTATTTTAAACATTTTTTTTAACACAAACTAAAAGCAGGAGATTTATTTATATACTTTTTGGGGGTTCTAGTAAGTGCCTAAAACTAGTATACAACTTTTGGAATTGATATAAACACATAAAAATTTAGTACCACAGAACCTTAAAACACTTTATGTCTAAAAAATTAATAACTTATCTTAAATATCCATTATCGGTGCATAAAAATAGACGCCTGCTACATGGAATTGCGCTAATATTTATAAGTTGACGGTCAAAAATATGTTTAGAAAACAGATACAGTTAAATAAACACAAGTTTTATGAAATACTAGCATCGGGCTTTTAAATTTTGCCACCTAACTTTGACAGAGAATAGAAAACTGCTAAAACAAATTTTAGAAGATAATAACTGTTTGGTAGAGAGTTAATTCAGTATTAAACACAAAAGTTTCAAAACTATAAGCAATCCCGTGTTTGCTGTATCAAATAATATGTCCTAAATTCTCATGATTTTGTAAATTCAATATAATTTTGTCTATGTTTAGTCTACAATATGTCTGACAAATTCTGAAAATAACGATATCTGGAATCGCCAAACTTCCATAATTAAATAAAATATAGCAAACTGCTGATTCAAATGTTCTGTTAGGCTTTGTAATTCCTTTTCAATGAACTATTAATTTTATAAAATAACGTATCAATGATTCATCGAGCTATATACTTAATTGTCTTTGGAAATTACATAAATAAGATATAAATACATATAAATACAAGTGCTTTCATGAAAATAATAATTAAAAACTTTTTCAAATTTCCACTTCATCTAATCCAAAAATATAATTAGAATTATTTGTTCCTTTGCACATAAGAAATGCGATGCCTTAATTTGATCATATACTCATGAAGAACATTATACTATAACTATTTCGATATATTTCCATTCCTAAACTTTTAATTCTTTTAGGACAATGGTTAACTTGGAACATTTCTACTACTTCGAAACGGACGTGTTTCTCCAAGTGAAACAATTGCAATCCATGTAAGTATCCTAAAATTAATCACGACATTCCTTATTTATGATATGTACTTTTCCTTAGGAAATTATTTAAGAGTCATGAAGAAAATGAAACCTAATATTCAGAGACTATAGTAATTATATATACAGAGTGTCTCGAAATATCATCAGCTTATAAACCGTGTTTCTAAATTGCATAGTTTTCGTAATATTTACAATTAAAGTTTCCAGTCCGCCCCTGCTTGGTATACTGTGTTCAACAAGAAATGACTGGCTGCCTTTACATCTTTAGCCACTTCATGACGCATACGGTTTCAGAATACCGTTAATGAATATTCTCAGCTAACTATTAAACACCTGCAAAAGTATTCATACGATAATTATTGTTTAAAATAAAAGGTTTGAATTTCCTCCTTAAAATTTCTAGTGGTCTTCTAATTTTACACAAAATTCAGAAACAATCTTTGTGCTAATTTAGTAAAAGTTCAAATCTCCGTCATTTTAAAGGTAAATTGCATATTGATAAATATTTAGTATTACTAACATTTACAAGCAATTGCCATGTGAATAATTTAAATTTTGTGAGAATAGTTTAAAATCTATAGGGTTATTCAAAAGGTGTGGACAATACTCTAGAGGCTCATTAGGCAGGTGATTTGGAGTAAAAAATTATAATATACCCATATCCGATTCTCAAGGGTTACTGAGGTAATGAGGAAACGCTGTTTATCTATAACTGCAGATTACATCTAATTGCCATGAAAAATAATAACGAACACATTCTTATAAACAATTTATTCCTTAGTAGTAAGTTGCCTTATCTTCACGATTTGTGTCAGTTTAATGTACTAGTGATTATTATTACCAATAGTAAGATGGAGCTTTCTATTCATACTGCAAGTGCAGTAACAACTTGGTTGAATAACGAATACCCTCAACGATAGATTGTGCGCAGAGGTTCAGTTCAATGGTCAGCTAGTTCATCAGACTTGAGTCCGCTAAACTTTTATCTATGAGGTTGCCTGAAAGAACTGTACTTTATTCCAATCGAAAGTCAAAAACATTTAATAAATCGACGTCATCAAGCTGCTGCAGAAATTTGTCAACGGCCCAAACAATTATTCAGTATACAGAATTCACTTGTTCGTCGCTATGAAGCATACATACATCTTAACGGCAACCACTTTGAACAATTATTGTGATTTTTATTGGTTTTTTATTATTTTCTGTTAGCTAGTTATTTTTTAATATGTCATTTACTAAATAAACAGTTTTTCTTCATTATCTCAGTAACCTTTAGGAATCGGATATGAGTATATTATAATTTTTTACTCCAAATGAAATGCCTAATGAGCTCCTCGAGTTATGTCCACGCCTTTTGAATCACCCGGTATGTGGTAAATTTAATAAAAATTTAATGTAATTTGTCTGCTGCAATAAGAGTACATATCTTTTATACAAAATTAATTTGGATTAAATAGGCTTTAATTTTATGCATACCTGCTAAAATTAAAACTTGTCAATTTCAGATATATAACAAATAACGTTTTTACATTAATTCATAAATAATTTATAATTAATAAGTTTTATACAAAAACGTAAAAGCAGGCGAAATTTAAACGCTACATTTGACACGGCAAAAGAACACATTGAAGTTAAACCCGAAGAGAATACCAAGACACCAACACGAAGATCGCTACGATCAGATCAACAAACAATTAGGCATGATGTTTGAAGTTTATCTGAACTGAACACACGTGATGCGACCAGATAACTCAAATTGAGGGAAGGGATCACCGCTGCAACTGATATGGTAGACCAAGCTGCCGCTCTAGCCCTTAGCTATGCTGATATTGCTGCTACTTACGACACAATAACGATGAAGACGCGACGCTTGAGCCTCCGAAATCGAAGAAGTCAATGCAATCCATAATTACACTAGTCAAACCGAACGATGACGACCTTAAGGGCAAGGGCCTCGACTTATTCGAACAAAATCTCAAACTACAAAATCTCGAAGGAGATTTGAAACAAATTTCTCTCTCAGTCGAATGCTAAAGTTTCCGCCAACAAATACTTCCCAGGAGAACCTGGCTGGAAGCACGGCTTCCACTACCTGTCCAGCTCAAGTGGTGCAACTCAAGATTATTGTATAGAGGGTACAAAGGATCGAATTATCTGACGAGATTATGACGCTCATTAAGAAACAGTATCGAGACTTGGCAGCACAACTAGGATACACCAAAGAGAATCTAAAAGACAAATTTGTACTTTTCAGAGTAAAAGGGTACAAAGACTCAAGAAAATCCCACTGGATTTTTGAAATACCTACAGAGCTTTTCCGTATCATGATATCGAAGAAATCGTTCACTATAGACTTGTTAAACATTAATGTAGAAGAGCACATAAATTTAGGCACAGTGTTTCAAATGCAGCCTATTTAGCCACATTGCCATAAACTACATTGCTAACAAAAATAGCTGCAACAAATTCCGATGAGATTATCGCTTTCGCGAATGTGGGACCGGCCAGATAAATTGTATTAGCTGCATAAAGGCTAACTTCTCACCTATAAACTACCCCGCAACTGATATTATCTGCACGGTCAACATGAGAAGAACCCACTCAGTCATGCTTAGAACGAACTATGGCCCTTAAGATGACTTGTTGCGCAAGTTTAAAGTGCGGTTAACGATACGGTGGTTCAATACAGTGCAGTTATTTAACAATAGTAGCATGCAGTCCCAAGCAAGAGCTTGAAGAATACGAATTTTAGTTACATTACCATTATTTTTATTACATCAACATGACCATTACACAATACATCATTCTAATAGTAATAAAACTTCACACACACACAAAAATCATTTTTCATGGGGCACACTTTAACAACACAAAACATTTTTATGTACACAGCGGAACACGATGGATACCTTACGCATATTGCATCATCACACGTTCGAACACATCACAACCCATTTCCACGACACCTTACTCCCTTCATGCACGGTATACACCTTCACAACACCAATTTTACAACTTGTATCATGTATTATTATTACTCATTCGTATTTAACTTTGTAATTACGATGTATTTTGTAACACTTTGCACTCTTATGTTGATCCAATTGCATTGCAATTAAATCGATTTGAATAGAATGTATTGCAATGCCTTGTACTGCTTTATATTATACATCAATAGCTTATTACTAGTCGAAGCATCTGATAGATTGTTGCTAATGTTTTTGTATATCTGTTTTGTTAATAAGTGGGCAATTGACGGGCATTATGCTCACGCAGGAGGGCTCTAAATCTGCCGAATCTAGTAAAGGCGCTGTTCACGTAGCTCAAATCCTAAGGTAAAGCTATTAACAATAATTCGTTTTGATAGTACTAAGTATCAAAGTATAGGTGCGGTCCACCGTAATCATGACATTATATAACAATAGAACAAAAGAATCTGACAATCTTACTATAAATTTACTCGACCACTATGTGATGCTTGTGTCTTATTCTGAATATTAAACAAGAATTAAACAAGAAATGGACATAAAGTGGAAAGACCTTGATCCTAGCTGCTAGGATACCGCATACTATTTACGTAAATACGCATATGTTATTAAATTCAAACGTGAGTTTCGCTATTTTTAATGTTAACAAGTTAATATTAAATAAATAATTTGCTTTGCAAACATAATTGATGAATTTAACTGTTGGAAATAACGAATTATAGCAAACTTTATATGACATTTCATTGTATTGTAAAACGAGTTTAATATTCGAAGCGTCTCTCAGTAAAATAACGATGCACAGGTTGTCCTATTATAATGCAGAGGTCCAGTTGATATTCAAGTAATTAAAGGTTTAGTAATGAAAAGAGCGTAAGACCTTATCTTAGCGTTTCCTTGTAGACGGGTTTATAGCTGATGGCGGTTATGCCGGCTCTTATTTCCTTATAAACGGTTTTCCATGGTTTTTGAAAATCTTCCTTAGCTGACCAAGAAGTTCATCGCGAATCATTAATATTACCAAACTCGCAATTGGCGATCTTATTACAGGAATAGAAATGCATATCCATCATTCTAAACACGCCAATAAATCTAAAATACACACCGCAATCAAACCACTTGTACATGGTCGCCGAGTAACAAAAAAACTGTGGTTTATTTATCCTTGTCCATGACGCTTTTCAAATTTAGCTCTACTTCGAAAATAATAAATCGCGACACATGCCGGCAACAGTTTTATATTTATATCTCCCCTAATAAATATATTAATTATATTATTAAGATAGGTTTTTGCGATTTGATGCACAAAGCGTTCAAGCCTCTATTACGCAAATCATCTAATTCGTAGATGCTCTAAATAAATTTAATTTAAAAGCTACTTCAATTTTAAACATTGCCCAAAGTATCGAATGTAGGGTTCGTTCAAAGAATACCTAACTTAAACCAACTAAAAAAGCGTACTATGTTAAATTTAACCATGAAAAATCTTCCCCCCTCCCGTCAAAACCACTGAAATAAAAGAGAAATAAATACAATAAAAAGAAAGTACTAAAGGGCATATAAAATAATCTAACTAAGAGTGCTAATATGTAAGCCTTTAGCTTAGACCTTAGACTTTAGAAAGACAACAAAAAACTCGAATCCAAACCCTCAACTTCAATTATCGATAATACCTAATCAAACCATTAACAAATAAGCAGACAATTTTAGGTAATTAGCAAAGCCAGTGACAATCGTACTCTGCTCACTCGAAATACAATGATACGCAACTCACACTAGAATAGCCTCATCTCTAACATCAGACTCATAAAGAATACTAGTGTATAAACCAAATCCAATGTTAAGCAAGGATATGCAAAAGGAGAAAAGGAAAAATCAAAAGAAAACCAGCATATTCTTTAGCGTTTTGCTCTAATGTAGAAATATGAAAGTTAAACTATTTAAGGTCCAAAGGACTAGGTTAACGAAACCTCAGCGCTTCCGAAATTAACACAACCTATTTCGATCCATAAATAGATAACTCATAGTCTAACGCTTATAATTTGCAAGATCTGAATGGCAATCAAAAAACAAACCTGTGCACAAAGCACCCAAAGGAGATACCAACCATTTAAGCAAATTCTGTATGAGTGAGTCAACTAGAAACCTAGGGCGCTAAGTAAAACCCGTGAATACTCTAACAAATACTAGTACAATGAACAAAACATGCCCATAGAGTGACTATGAATATATGCCAGAAGTGCTAAGGAATTATCCCTAAGCGTCAAAAATTTCAAACTACTGTAGGTTAAATTAAAACATGGTGCATAAGTTAGCATTAAGACAACCCATAAGATAAATGAGAAACCGACGGAATAAACTGGATTTAATAATAACTTGAATTTGAGAGCACATGATAAAATGTTGGCGCTAATCAAAATTATCCAAGAAAACTACGTCGAGTGCAGAACTAACATTTTTCCTTGTGCAAAATTGTATAAACGACAAATTTAATAGAAGTTAAGCAATATAAAATTTTCAATCTCTAGATATTAGAACGAATCAAAATCTAAAATATCCCAACGGGATCATAAAAAATCTCACAGTAGTAGGTCTAAAATACGAACACCCCTAATTCAATGTCTATGAATGAAAATATTGGAAATTCTAAATCACAAGGATACGCTAATCGCCTTTTAAGATACGCATCCTGCCTGCGGCAGTAAAATTCTTCAACCCCCTTACTACTAGAGTAAACTAAAATATTTTAGACCCTACGAAAGAGCTTAGACAGTCGAAACAGAAATAGAAGAGCAATATTTCTTTACCTTAGAAGGATGCCAGTTTACGTCTGATATTCCTGCAGAACTACGAAGTTTGTAAGTCGTAGGGCAATTTTGTCATAAATTGAGAGAGGGCCAATAAACTATGGAGAAAGTTTGCTGGAGAATAGGTAAAGGCATCTAAAAGGAATTTGTTACGCCATAGAATGAAATTATCCTCAACAAAATGTAGAAGACGACGGTGAAGGTTATAAATTCGCGTATTTCTAGTAATAAATTTCAGTAAGCGAGAGCAGATGTCCTGATAGAAAGGATTAAAGCTGTTCGAATTGGAAGTACAAGAACGGTTTGGATCATCAATTACTTCACCATCGGTAATTACCACATTAATTACGTTCACGACAGAATAGAGCGAAGAAACGAGTAGCAACGATTAATTAGAGGTATGCATAGTATAGTCAATCTTTGCGACATGTAGAAGACGACGGCGAAGGTTATAAATTCGCTTATGCTTAGAAGTACGCATGGTATAGCCAAACTTTGTGACATTAAAGTCTCACAGTCGTTGGTTATTAGAAACATAAGAAACAAGCACCGTCTTGAGAAAAAGATTTAGGCGTTCAACCATTATAACAATCCTTTTTTGGTCCTACGCCTTTGAAGTTGTTAATATTGGTAATTCTCTGAATAAACTGGTTTGCTCCGGCCACACAGTGGAATTTGGGGTACGTTTTACAATTGCGAGAAGTTTAAGGAAGTTATCATTCAGGGATTTTTGCGTAAGTGTTCTAAAGACAATAATTAATCGTGAATAATTGCGCCACTTTATCTTTTAATGGTAATTAACGGAATATTGGCAGTTCATAAGATAGAGAGATTGATCTCCAATTCTTCTACCTAGGGTTACGTTAATATGTACTTACAGTAGCTTAGTACTTTCTATGCACGTCGTTGGGTTTCACCCTACATCAGGTAGAATTATAATGGATTACCTAAACTAATTAAGTACTAACAAAATGATTACTAATTCCTATAAGAAAGTATAGGTTATCACATCGTGTCCACATATAATAATAAAATAAGATCGGTACTTAAAATTTGAATATAATAAACAGTAAAACGTAGGATATACAATTAAGAAATTACAGGTTCTCCCAACTGTAATTAACGGGAGCGAATATGTACTATTTCTAAATCAAGGGGCCCTTGTATTACTAAAATTAAACTTGTCTAAAATGAACAAAAGAAGTTGGCCGTGATAACTCTAAATGTTATAAAGTATTAAATATTCACAAACGCTAGTCTTTTAGTTATAGTCTTATGAACTTGTCCGGTAGTTCTACGTGATCATCTGATTTGCCCTAACCAGAATAATTTAGTGAGGGGTGGACATTGACGGAAGTTAATTAACGAAATTTTATCACTTACTTGGTGATCTGAAGATTACGTTATTCTTGGAAAAATTGGAGATTACAGATGGCGGTCTCGGATATTCACTTTATCGTATCTTTAATACAACCTTATCAGTATTAACCCTATTTCAATTGACAGGAAGTTGGAATCGACCCTTTACCGGAAATTCTCTCTAGGCAGAAATAGATGAAGAGGACACTACTTAATCCCTTAAATCGACATACGGGTACTATTCAACTATTCTTTGAATATCCTGACGACACGCACTATTAAAGAAACAACTTTACTTGTTATTCCTACGAGCAGTACTTGTTAAGCGAAATCTTTCTCCTTGTAATTGAAGGGGCGAGGACGAGAGGAGTCAGTGTATATTTTTAAACTTGTTGGTCTTCAAGCGGGAATTGTTGAATATCTGTTTATTTAACAAAATATTCCTAATTTTGAAACTGTAACTTAGGATTTTAAGCTTTTTATAATCGTTCGTAAAATGGAATTATATTATTTATAAGATTACAAATCAATTTGACGCACAACTAATATTCGTACTTTACCAATTGGATTTTATTAATACTACACGGAAATATATACCAGGTGTTTACAAATAAGCGACCAAAGTCGTAAGATTTTCAGACGCGCTTATACCATACTTGTCTGAGGATGATATTTAGCTGTGTATAGTATTTTGGTATGATAGCGTTCGCATAGCTTTTTAAATTGCGTATCCTAAAACTGACCACCATTGTCAGAGATAAAGTACTGCAAAGTTTTGAAGAATAATTCTTCTGTGCATTTAACCACTTTATAAGCTGTAGTTGAAAACTACAAAACCTAACTTAAATTTGATAAAGAAGTCAGTAATCGTAAGATACAGGTCGGAATTTTGGAGGAGCGTAGTAGAGAACCCACCAAATCCACAAACAGAAAACTGACCCCGAGGTGCTAGAAACCTTGGAGGGCGTAATTGTGCTACTTTGTCACATTGATAAACTTGGCAGTGGTAAACAAATCGAAAAACATCAGAACACACCTTAGTCGACAAGAGATGGAAAGTTTTGTAACTTCCTGCGTGACAGGATCGACAATCTTTAGGCACTACCACTTTCCAAACGTCCTGAAGATGAGCAAAAGTTAAGGATTTTGAAGCAAAGCGTTTGCACAATATATGCTTGTGGATACGCCACCGAGGATACGTGTGAGGGAAGCGAAGAAATTTGTTGCGCATGGTATTGTACCAATTATCTGTAATTTCAGTAATAGAAAGTGACAATAGAGCAAAACAAGTGATAGCAATCTGCTTAAAACGTGATGACGCATCTGGTTTCATGTAGTCCTTACTTTTGCGGTGCAGAATCTCGAAATTGTATTGCTGAAGTCTTACAGACCATCGAGCTAATCAAGCTAAGGGTCAGTGAAGGCGGTCCTAGATCTACAATTGGATCAAATATACGTCGATGATTCCTCAACAAGTGAATGAAGGATGTCGGTAAATGACCTTCCCCGATAGTTGAGTCAAGGTCAGATCTATGATCTCGCCACAATTGAATAAAGGATATCGACTTTTGATATTATAAAGCTACGAATACATGTTAAATGGAAAAATTGAACGAACATTGCCTAAACATCATTGAATAGGTATCCAATATGGAGAGATGAGTTTAAACAAAACTATAAGCCCTGAGAAAAAAATTTAATGTCAAAGTCTCGTCATGGAGAAGTCTTGCTCCTTTTAACTTATTTAATTTTTAAAATAAGGTTTTCTTAAAATTATAAATTATACATTTATACATATGTCTATAATTAATAAAATACAAGTATATAAAATTTATGTTATATTTGTAGAGCATCTAAATGTACTAATTGCACACAATTGTAAAAGCTAATAACTCTACAATAAATCAGAGTAAACTCAAATACAAATTTTGTTCAATGCTTCTCAACATTCCTCTACATATCAAAAGTTTAGCACTGCATTCTAAACACAAATTCTCTCTGTATTGTTGTACTCTGATTTATTTAGAGGTTATATTCATTTATTATGGTGTGCGAATAAGAACATTCAGATGGTTTGGGAAGTTATTTCAATTATTTTATTGTCTTGTTTAAAAATGTTAATACTACTGTCCAAAAATATATTTTAGTTCATTCTAATACTACAGTTCGGCGTTCAACACACATAATTATATCCGTCACCTAGAAATACTCATTTCTACAAATTATACTCTAAATTATCAAGGGTCAAGAGACTCACTTGATACCCTCTCAAAGAACCATAATTTTTGTAATCTTAAATTAACAGAAAGCTATTTGTAAACCTCTTAAATGTGTTACAAACAAAAATCCAATTATAATAATCAAACCCTTAGTTGAAAAGGTTACTAACGCTTTTATCGAATATGTTTCTTTCAAGGGAACGATAAATTTAAAAAATATAAGAAATGTTATATAAGACGAGACGCTGCATTCTCGTGTCAAATTTTCATATTAACTTCTTGTTAGTGATTCGCTTTTATTAAAAGTTTAATTTCATTTTTTAAAAACGTCAACTTTAGAAGCTACAACTTAATTATGTTTACATTAGATACATCTACATAACGTGTTTCTTAATAATAGTTTACGAAAATAATTTTAAATCAACAATGCGAATAATTAATTGTAAATTATAAAGTAATTGATAAAAATTGAAACATTAAATAATAATTACTTTGAGTATCGTTTGTGTACCTTATAAAAGTGCTAAGGTATTTAAGTTTTAAGAAGATTTAATTATAATCTGTTTAAATTCTAGACATTTTGTAAACCGGTAGGTAAATGAAGTAGAATTACAAATTTAAATTATTTTCCCAAATCATTCAAATTGGCATAACTGTTTTAACAAACAACTAAATTGGAAAGGCATCCCCTAAAATTATATGCAACTACTACACGAGAAGACCCACTAATTTAGAACTATTCACTGAACGAAATAAAATCGTGTTTCCTTCGTTTGTTTCTTACCAGGAACATATATTATACTCTTAACAGTTTTACGAGAAAAATTTCTGTTGCGGTTAGTTGGCCACCTACTGCAAGAGCTATATAAATTTCATAACCAGGTTAAGATATTTAATGGTAAGGCAACATTTAGTAAATTTATAATCTAATTCGTTATAACAAATAAAACAATAAAAAGCAATCAAACAAAAAATTGACATGTACTAATTTTGAAGGTAACATATATGAAATTGCAATGAAATTCTTAATACTAAACAACTTTTTATTTTTTAAATTATCCATAATGCTTTATGGGATACTGATTAAAATTCTACTATAGACCTCTAGATCTATGAAAATAAAAATTTTCAATTTAATTAATCACCTAAAATTTTATTATAAACTATACGTATTTGACTTACTCCAACTTATTATAATAGCAAAATAGATATTACTTACTATATATTAACAAAATTAACCCTATTGAAAATCAAATCTCAAGTTACAAAATTTCCTCATGATTATTCATCCTCTAAACAAAAAACCATCAAGAGTAATTTAATATTTATAGTTGATTCATGTACTCAAATTAAAGCTAAACCATTAAAAGTTAGTCTGATGAACAGTTTCTCTACTAGCTACTTTTATAACAAATAAAATCTGGTGTAAGACAACCCACGATTTTCCCTTATACACATAGATATGCAAACAGTGTCCACAAATGTTTAAATTATTATTTATACAGTGCTTTCGTAAAGTACCGCATAAATTCGATAAAAACTGTCTAAATTTTTTTTTGAAAAATCGCTCCGACATGTCAAACGTTAAAATGTTTTACCATTTTTTTGTATATTTTTTTAAGATTTTCGGTCATTTTTCAAAAAATTATGTCATCGATATTTTTTTAAATAGTAACCCCATTTTTTATGATGGAATCTTAAACAGCGTATTTGTTTACGTACAACAAGGTTAAAATTGATGTAGGAGACAAGAAAGTTTTCGAGAAAAATGACATTGAAATCTAAAAATCATAAAATTTATTGACAATGCTAAATTATAAAAAGTAACTACATTAAGTGTTCAAACTGTGCGACTTGTTTGTTATCATGCAAACCAGAAGATAATTTTTTTGAGGTCTGTCAGTAATAGTAATTTGGCATTTTGATTTATCGGATAGTTTTCCTTAGTTTTCATTAAACATATCTAACTACTGTCTTCTCAGTGTTTGTTAAGTATTTACTTTATTGTGATATTTCTAAGAATGGTCAAGTTTAGTGAACGTGAAAGAACTGAGATTATTTGCATGCTCAGTTTTGAGACAGGGTGCGCACCCAAAAAGAAGTAGTTGAATTATTCAATGAAACTTATCCTAATCGGCAACTCATTTGTCAAAGCACAGTAAGTAGGATTGAATCTAAATTCAGAGAATTTGGACACGTTTGTGATCTTACTAAATCTGGTCGGCCGTCAGTGAAAGGAGAAGATCAGCTTAACGTTTTGTTAGCAGTAGAGGATAATTACCACACCAGGCTTTCGGAAATTGCTTCTACTTTCAATTTGGTACCATCTACCGTTCATAAGGTACCGAAAAAAGAAAAGTACCATGCGTATAAGGTGTACCTGGTCCAGGAACTCTCTGATGACTACTTTGATCGCACAAATCAATTTTGTGAACAAATGATGATGATTTTGTAAAGAATATCTATCATTTCTTCTGATAAAACTACTTTCTTGGTAATGTAAATAAACAAAATTGTCGTTATTAGATGATGAAGAGTCACACTCAAAGACCTCAAAAAGCGAATGTGTGGTGCTGTATCGTTGATAGAAGACTTCTAGGGCCTTATTTTTTTGATGAAAATTTAACCGGTGCGATGTATTTAGATTTTCTTCGGGACAACCTCATCCACGTACTAACAGCTTTGTACCCAAATCCAGCCGAAGTTGATCTGCTCAGAAATAACTTCTTCTTTCAGCAGGATGGGACACTTCCGCATTACGCTGCCCCTGTCCCACCCTGTCTGAGCCTACTTAGATGAGGTTTTCCCAAATCGTTGGATAGGAAGAAGGAGGCTGATTGAATGGTCAGCCAGATCGCCAGATTTGACACCCCTGAACTACTTTTTATGGGGACACTTAAAAACTATACCGTAAGCGGCCAGTGAATTTGCAAGATTTAAAAGACAGAATTCGTACATAATTTGGACGTATCTCTACAGAAGTTATCAACAATGTGCAAAGAGAATTTGCTAATCGCGTTGGTTACTGTCAGGTTTCAGAAATCGTTAGAACCAGTTTCAATAAAATCGCGGAAAACTTAAAATTCGGGAAAAGTATAAAATTGATAGAAATAAAGTCAGTAATTTTAATTAGTAGATTTGAAGCAAATTGCAGATTTTGCGTTTAAAGATAATTGTGAACTCACATATAATTTTTCAGTTTAAGTTATATTAATCAGATTACTTGATTTCCGTAATTTTTCTTAGAAGTTCCTTAGAGTTAATTAAAGGACATTATATTGATATAAAGCATTGTAGGTTAAAAAAAATCCTAAGATCTGATCCCGGAAAAGAGTGAAAACTCAAAATATGATGGAATACACTTGAGGTTATCCGATTTTAACCTAATGTTTACAGTTACGTGTTCGTATAGCTACAAACCTACTTTTAAAATTATTTTTGCATACGACGTTTCGTTTTCGAAACATCTTATTCATTGACACAAGTACACACACACACACACACACACACACACACACACACACACACACGAACGCGCGCACGCCCACGCACTCGCACACGCACACGCACACGCACACGCACACGCACACGCACACGCACACGCACACGCACACGCACACGCACACGCACACGCACACGCACACG
>JAHWXV010195198.1:0-11705 GCA_024586415.1 Phrixothrix hirtus | reverse complement strand
CCCCGGAAGATAGTTTTGAGCGTTAGCATTGCATCCCTAACTGCAGAACGCGAGAAGGACGGAGGAAAGTTTGATACCATCCGTTATAAAATAAACATCTTTGTAAAATTAAAATAATAGACTGACTGAATTACATGCTAATTTATTAAGTGGGCACGTGCCCTTGTGCCCTTTAGAACGAGCCGCCACTGAGAATCACAAGAGAAAGAACAATCCCAAAAAGCGCAAAGAAAATTGCATTAATTAACTCTTCTGAAATAGAAAATAAATCTAAATAGTCTCACCTACCTCCTTCCATACTCTTGCGTAACAAAAAAGATATCAAAAGAAAACAGCCAAATCAAACGAGCACATAGCGCCAAGGAAGGCGTTCGCAACTTCACATAAAGCTTATACAAAATTCCGAAGATCATTGATGTGAACGTAAAATCTTGACAATTCTATCAATTATAAGAGGAGAAAGCATTCAATATCGTGATCCGGTACGATCCAAGGGTTCCAGCAAGCATTTGCATTCAACAAATAAAGATACGAAAACAATTCTATAAAAAGCGCTAAAAATAACAACAAGGAATAAACATTTTCGAAATCAAACATATTGTTCAAATAGTAAATAAAAAAGAGCACATAATTCAGGTGCTAACGTGCCATGTGCACTGCGAAAGTGCGCAGAAACGCACGCCAGCTGCCACTGTGAATATTGTAAAGACAAAACATAAAAATATGCAAATACTCTACGCGCTAAAGAATTTCTCAAACATCTAGCCAATAAGAAAAAGAAGGAAGAAGAACGCAAAACTTGAATATGTATGCTGCATGTTATGCTGTAGCGGATGATAATTTACGTAATATAACAATAGTATGCGTTTGTTTTCGTTTAATTAAATACCTACTCTTAATAGTTGATTATAATATATATCTATACGGACAGCGTGCATGAAAATTTAATAGCCATTACCTTCATAATTGTTCGCTTTTATAGCATAGTATGTAAGCGTAGTTTATTTCCATTATATCTAAAACATATACATGAAATTTTGTTGTATTCGATTAATTCAAATACGAATTTTGCCCCCCCCCCGTATACCACAAAACGTATTTCTTTATGAGCTATGCTTATTAAGATCGAATATTATAACACCACAGTGTTTTGTTACTCGCTTTTAACATCTTGTATAAAGAGGGTTGTTTACTCCCTACATAAATTGTTATAAGTGTATGAGACTAACATTTAATTTCACTGAGTAAGATTTAATGCCGAAACTAAAACCATTTATAACATTGCTCAACTAAAACAGTTTACTGCTCTACAATCCAGTTTAGATGTGTTATTTACGGAGCGCGAAACATTCTTTAGTAAGTTTTCGGTGCACGTAAAATCGGCTGGCATTCAAAATGGCTATTACAATTTACTTGTTTACTGTTTAAACATGTAAACAATAATCTTGCAGTAACATTAAGTTGGTTGATAACATTATTAATTATCACCTGTCACAGTTTAACGAACGTAAATTTTATTAATTAATTAAATCATATTCCTTCCGTGACACAAGTTTTCATCAATTATCACACCGTTATTTATTACTCACTGAATTTTATTCCCTATAGTATTAATTTATATTATGCAACCTAACACTTTGGAGTTTTAGTTATCTACCCTTAAGCACATGCAATTTACTTATGCCTTTAATATTAAATTACTAGACGTTAATAAAAAACTAGATGATATATATTTTGGTTTTACCCACCACTAGTCACCAGCTTGCAGCATTGTTTTAATTTGTCAAAATTTAGATACGTTATCTTTACACTATATGAAACACTGCGGACACCTAGGGCACTAAGTGTACCACAATTTCAATTGGATTTAAAACCTGGGAAGGCTTATGGCTACACTTGCAGGCGAAGTTTGCATCAACTAGCAAAGCGCGAGGGGTTTATTCTCAATGCTAAAAGCGTTGTGTGGAAATCGCCTGGAAAGAGTTGTAATATATGAAAATAGTCTAAGATGGTTAAGAGAGCGCCACTAGCTTTATTTGAAAATAACTATCTTCGCCCAGAAAGCTAGAAATGGCAAGACAGCGATGAATAATTCTAATAGGAAATAATACTTAGGCGTGATTGTGTCCCTGAATCACTCAACGTCGGCCATCATACTTACATAACGTTGAACGAACTACTTTCAAAGATCGCTGTTATACTTTGGTTTACTATAAAAATACCTGAAAGTAAAATCACATATGTATATGAATAAGTGAAACTTTTTTTTATTTTAAAATCGGAAAAGGCACAAATATCGAAAAACTTTCCTTGGCTGGGATTTGAACCCAGGATTTTTGGATAGATACTCCAACGTGCTAACCATTGCACTACCAAGGACCATATACCTCCAAGGAAAGTTTTTCGATATTTGTGCCTTTTCCGATTTTAAAATAAAAAAAAGTTTCACTTATTCATATTAATCCTTACTACTGGATCCTAGTAGTTGTGAGTCGTATATTTCTATATTTGAACTATACAAAACCTTTATAAATATTAATCACATATGTATATTCTAGAAATAAAAACATACGAAGTAATTAACAACGATTGTAATGAATAAAAGAAATATAAGTCACAAAGGTTTAAATCAATTGATATGTCACAAATGGTGTGTTTAATATAAAACACTTACGGTGGGGACCCACGCTGGCAATAATTATAACTACTTTGAAATTTAGACTATTTAATTAACAATTGTATAGTATAACAAGTGTGCATCTGCTAACTGAAAAACAAAGTTAAACATGATACATACGGATCACCCTGTATATGTAATATGTCTGCGTAAGAATACAACTATTAGTAAAATTACATTAAGAACGTCAAACAAATTAAATATTCTAAAACTAAATGTGTGACGGCAAAAAAAACTAATTCACAATTCCGTATGACACTGCCTAAATGTATTTCGCAATTACATGTGCTAAAATCAATGCAACGATCTCTTAAAGTAAACTTCCGAATTACTTTAATTAAGTAATGCAAAAATCACTTACGTGCCTTGTCAGATTTTGGTGGCATTCTGCTAATAAAGGACAAAATCTTTTTTCCTGAAGTTGCCGGCGTGGATTTTTTTCTTAGAAACAGCGTTGTTGACAGAACAACGGAAAAAATAGAATTTAGAGAAAAAAGTAAATAAATTGGTTGGTTTTTGGAATCGGATAAAAACAACACGATAGATGCGTTTCCTTCACATCCGTGTCGATTCAGAATCTAATCGTTCCAGAAATGTGACAGAGAAACGTAATTTTCGAACGTCTAGTAGGGTTCGGTGACATTTCAAAAGTGGGTACGCATTTGTCGAGTCGTTAGGGCAATAAATTCGGCCGTGTGTTGGGTTTGTATTAAAAGAAAAACGTTTGGTGTGTTTAGGGACTCAACATAGTGTCAAATGTTGGAAGACCCGACCTAAGAGATGGAATGGTATATCTCTCGGAATTAATCAGCGCGTTTCACGTCGTAGCAGTTTTGTTGAACGTGTGAAGTTCTTCCGCAGGTGCGGGAACCCATAAGCCATCATAACGGGCCATTTTGGGTAGTTCAACAACCCAAACTAAGGTACCCCCTTTTGTTATTGTTCTCTGGCTTATTACAGTTAACCTTAAAAAGGCGTAACAACTTAAACCTTCCTGTGTGACGGGAGATCACTAATACATATCTTTTGTGGAGATCGTGGACCCATACTTGCGTTGACAGTGTCTAAACATAGATTACTCTAATTTTAGTGGTAGTAGATTTGCGTAGTCCTTCTTCTATCTTTTGAATAAGGCAAAATTCAAGGGACGGAGAAGTTATTCTGTATTTCGTTGTCAATAGATGACTTGTCATTTAATTAGACTTTTATTTGTGACAGTAGAATAAGCTAATTAGGAATATTTTAAATTTCAGAGGATATGTACTAATTAAGACCGCGATCAAAATTTATACTAACCCTTGGGGTATTGGCAAAACGAACCCCGGGACAAATGAACAAAAGGCCTAGGGAACTGTTTCTAGCTATTCCGAGAACAGTTCCATATCTTGAGAGGCAATCCAGAGTAGTGGCGCCCTCTTTCTCTTCCTATGCGCCAATTTCTACTAGAGCGGTGATGGTTCTGGTATAAATCTTAGGATCTCCCTTCTTCGCTGAGCTAAGGGCCTCCAGTACTGTTGTTGTGGCGTAACGCCAAAAGCGCTCGTGACAGCCTGTTGTATGATGTGGGGTGTTAATACATAGAAAAGCTTGCTTTTAAAATTCGATCTACTTCAATTTACTTTTCTCTAACGGAATTCCTTTTTTCAAACAATGTTGGACGATGTGCTAAAGAGGTGCTTCCAAATGCAATTCCCCGAGAATGGGATAAGTCGATAGCTTCTCTGCTAAATTATCGACAGCTGCACAATTACAATTTGAAGGTTAACATTACGAAAAATACCACTCTTTCTTCTAAAATTTTTAACCAAGCTTAAACATTGTGGTACTCGTCTATAGTTCAAGAACAAGTTTTGTTGTATTCCCAAAAGGACGCTAACAAACCGAAATTATTCCCAAGAGAGTCTATGCGCTTACCAAAAATTAACCAATGGTAAAGTTATATTTTTAAAAGAACTGACTGCATTATCGCGGTAAAGATATCCCGAGTATTATCGAAGTCTAAAAGTTTTGCATGGCAACATGATGATTTCATTTTTCAACAATGTATTTAGACTATTCCAATCCTCATAAAATAGGTAGGGCTGAAACTGTATTCTGAGAAATCCTTAAATATATTTTCCGAAAATAACCTTTAATAAACTACATAATTTATTTCATGAAATAATTAGAAACAAAAATAGCAACCAGAATTACTTTGTTAAATTAAAAATACTTCAAATGACTTTAGAATTAATGGGATTAAAATTTGGTATCTTGTTATTATGAAATAACACAAAGAACTGATTTATCTTTAAATTTAAAGTATTAAACAATAATTTCCAAGGCTAACCGGATTACGAAAACTATGACGCGTTAAAAATCGCTTACGAGATGTGTTCCAAAAAATGTTTATATATTAAATTTATAAATAGATATAAATTTTATATATAGAGTACAGCAAATTAAAACGGCGTTTACAAGTGACTAGCGACAGTATTACATTAACAGTTTCAGAAGATTAGAATCCGATATGTTGGGGCGAACAAAATAACCGACCACTGTTAAATAAAAAAATATTAGAAAAAGTCTAGTGGCGTTTTTTCTGACATTTACTCATTAATTTCAGCATATAATTGATTAGAGTACACACGTGTTCAGAGGCGTTGTTGCTTCAAGAGTTTTTAGAACATTAACATGAGACGTGGCTGGCAAGCGAGAGGAGTGGGGTAGTCCCGAATTCCGTTTAAAAATGTTTTTATTAAAAGCGACATATTTCTTCAAACAGAGCTGACTTCAGATATAGGCAACGGTCCTTAAATTCTAGGATTTAAAATTGAAAAATGATTTCTTCCCAAATTTTTCCTGGTTTTCTTATGAAGTTCCCACTTTGTATTTGTTGCGGGGGAAAGGGGTGCAGGTTCAATTTTTTCTAGATAACCAAAACGGGTAATGCCCTATTTCAAAGGTTTATAGTAGCGGAAGAAGTGGAATGGATCGAGATATATAAAGTATTGGACCATCAACATAAGTTTATTTTAGGGCACCACATGTCTGGCAGGCCCCAACTCAAAGACCAAAAGATGAACATATCAAATTTTCTTTGGGACTGAACTTATTTCTCCTGGCAATTTCATCGAGCAAGACTGACGTGCATGATGACATTTGGAAACCCTGGCTTCGGAATACAAAGGACGGCGTACCCCAGCTATGATAATGAAGAAGTTATTAAAGAACAAGAAAGAAAGAGATGATTGCGGGGCTAAGCTACTAAGACAGAACAAGAGTTATCTCTCGAAGAGAAGCCGCAAACTGAGTCCAACCCAATGTTGACACCCACCGAAGCGGGGTGTTCATTTTAGCGTTTAACTTTGCTGGAGGTCTTCTCCTCTGTATCCACTTATCGCTCGACGACAAGATGCATCGGCAGATGCTCGTCAATTCCCTTTGAGCATAAATCTCGCTCTCTTACTTCATTCTGTAAAGCTACCTCGACATCCGAATAAGGCTGGCCGATTTTCCAAGTTTAGATTTTTCTATTATAGGCTTTTCGAAAGCGACTATAGCTCGGTACCGATAAAATCGATGTTCATCTACTATTACGATGTTTTACAGAGGATTGACAGAATATGACTTTAGCCTAAGATGGAAATATTTTTGGAGTATCTGAGTTTTAATGCGATTTCTGTATGATCGCCATCTGGCAAGCAGTTAGTAAAACTTTAGTATCTCACTAGAATTTTGAGACAAAACTGGAGCTGTAAACCTTAGATGTATTTAGAGGTCTAGAATCACATTTAACGGTACGTGCTCTTCAGAACCATCAAAATTCATCCGCTTGTAACGATCTAAAATCGTTAGATTTTAACCTTATATTATTTTGCTTGCATTTAAATGAATACCTCGTAGCGTAATATTAAACACTATCGCATAGTTCATTAAATTAAGCGTTAGGTCACTATTGGAATTAAAAGTCGCCGTTACTTTCACTTTGAACTTATGTTACAATTTTTTTGGCACTTGATTTATGTAAAAGTTTTTCATGGCATGCCATTACTCATAATGGTGCACCTACAATTTTATATCATCAATCTTCAAATGGGGTGTACAATTTTTTATTCCGCTTCACCTTATTGCATTATCAGCATTATCAGATTTGAGCACGTATTTAATTGTGATTTTTAAAAACCCTAAATAGGTTTATCTATTTTTAAACTAATAGTTTAACTGTTAATTCAATTCCTTTATCTTAAATATAACAAAATGTAAATATGGATTTAAACGCCGTTAAAATAATCTAATAATTAATAAGAAAAATTCTTTGCAAAAAGTCAAGACTCTAAAACGTCAAAAACTTAATAACCGAACAAGATATGCCGCAAGTACTATAAAAGCAGTTAAACCAATTTGATAATTCAATTAAAACATTACATTTGTTTGAGTTTTTATCTCAGGCATTTCTTGTTTAGTTGTTTATTTAATTTAAAGCCTTTAGCGTTTTACATTTTTGGCCTTTTCCATCACTTATTAATTATTTTTTATTTTAGCACCAAGTGGTGTATTTATATCTACAACAAGATATTTTAAATTTGATCAATACACCGATTTGAAAATATCGTATACTACGTTTAAAATGAATCACTGCACACTATTTTTGAACCGGAGTATAATTTCTGTAAAGACTAGTTCGTTTAATTTCGTATTATAAAATGTGCCTCCAGTTACATTTGTGATATTTAAATAGAGCATATACAGCCTTAATAGTTTTAGATGTGTACTAATTTTTTTATTGAAAGATATTAAAACATAGTGTGGGCAAGTTCCTGCATATCTCTAACTTTGATTCGATTTATTAATTTAATTACACAAGTAGACGGTTTTGGACCTCAGCAACCAAAAGTTGTTAATAAATTAATTTAGGGCGCTGAGTCCGAATCTCGAATCGTTTTTTTAAGTTTGGTTCTAGTTTTCGAGATATTCAATAAATTAATTTTTTACAATTTTTGACAAGGCTATTCTATTCAATTAAAAGTGATGAATCAAAAATAAAGAGCGATGGAACTGAGTGCTTTGTATTGTTTGGGATCCGTTTCACGCATTAGAGTTCAACAGTAATCCGCTCATCATGCCATCATCCCAAAATCTTTGGTATCGATTTTCGATTTTCACCATATCTTGGTGTAACCGTTCTACTTGCTCGTCGCTCGTATTGCCCAAATTTTTAGGGAAAAAATCGATACGAGAATGCAGAAAATGAATCTTGAGAGACATTCGTGCTCCAATCTTGCGGTAATTTTACAACAAATTGCTCGCTTGTAATCCGGAGATTAGCAGTTACCGAAAAAGCTGTGAACACTTTTAAATAATGCCCCTGCAACCGTGATGCAGGCAACTCTGCTTTTTGTTTTGATAAATTCAAATCACGAATCAAATCACTCAGTTGACTTTGCGAGATTAAATGCTTTTCTTCGATGACGTAATCGCTTTCACTGGTCGATGGTGATGAACTCGAAGTTTCCAGGGGACTTCCACTTGGACAAACTGGCATTTATACTAACAACATTCATCAAACAAAAGTAGCAATCATCCACACGGTTTTTCGGTTCTCTCCATAGCATTGGCAGTGAAAATGAAAAGTACACATTTTTACCAAGTGACCATTTTTACAGTTTTGTTCTGCACGCGTTGCAAAACAATTTCAATACCCACGGATTGTGTGTGTTTGCTACAGAAAAACCATAGTAATGTAAATACGCATCTTTGAGCACATCTGTAACTATTTTGACACTTTTTCCGATTACAGAATATCCCCAAACGTAATAAAAACATTTTGAATCAACTATGCAACGGTGCCTTTGCATTTTCACACTTTCCTAAACAAATACGAGACGATTTAAACACTATTGAAATGATTTTTCTAGCGACGCCGTGAATTGACAGTCGTTTTGACAGCGCAATGCTGCCAACCCTGAACCAATCTTTACAAAAGGATTAAAGATTCAGATTCAACGCATCAAATTGCGTTAAAAATCGTTTTCATCTGCTCGGGTCCAAAAGTTGTTTGGAATTTGTAAACTTGTGTTATCAGTTGCTTATTGATAGATAAACTTATCTCGCTTAATTAAAGTCACAGTCTATCAATCGTAATTAGGTAAATTATTTTTCCAAATTTTTAGCACGTGTTCTTGTTAAATCGACATTAAATTCTGAATGTTACCTAATACAGAGTATTTTTTAAATATTTCTTAAAGTATTCGATTTACACATTACAACATTTATTATAAACCTAAATTTTTATATTCTGAAAATAGCATAGTAAATTTACACAATTGTTTATACTTTGCTTTCTGTTTCCAATTTTACAAATGATATTACGTACATTATCACAAGAGCCTGATTCACACTACAGCTTCAGTCGTTCCAGGCAGCGATGCAAGAATCGCGCACTGTAAGTTTACATCGCTTGCGGCTCGGGTAAAAATCATCTTTAAACTAATTTCCAGATACGCGTGTCCAACACTTATGCCGTTGTTGCAAAACCTACCAGTTACACGATTCTGGGGGACTGCGACTTGATACATTTAAGAAAGTCAAACAATTTAAATCGTCAGTTTTTTAAATTAATTAACTGTTTCATAAACGGAGCAGAAAATTTTCTCATTTTTCAAACCACTAACCGAGCTAGTTAGGGATCGTCACTACCATTCAGGAAGTTTGCAGAGATTTCCTGAATTTAAGATTTATTCTTTGAGACGAAGGCTCTTAGGCTGTAAAGAACTCAGAACTCGTATTTGTAACACCGTTCTTTAAGCCATTCTTTGTACGGTATAAAATGTTGATAAAATGGAGATTTTACAACTGCTACCTGTTGTATAACGATATTTTAGGTTCCTGGGTATTTGCTTTTCCCTAACAACCATAAAAGTTACAAGGTCTTGTTAATAATTTTCAAAGTAATTATGTAGGTGTTTCTTGGTGCTTCGGTGCAGCGTAGATACTCGTTAGAAAACGAAAACTTGATGAAATAAAGATATCAAGTTTACATATAAAATTAGCACCTTTGAATATTGATTACGTTGAACCTGAAAACTGGTTACCGAAAACTAAAAATGTTTTAGGCTATGCTTTCTACTTCTATTTAACCTTGAGCATCATAAAATTTTATTTTTAAGGTTATAGCAGCTACTTCCGCCACCTGCAAAATTTACTACCTTTTTATGTGTCACGTTTTAATTTAAACCTTTGCACATGAAAGTACTTCGTTCCTTTTTATCAATTTTAATACTGTAATTAAAAAAGGGCCAATTTGCCAATTTATTTGAAAAAACAGTGATCCCACATGTTTTTTATAATTTATTGGGATTTAATATGGCTTCCAATTATTCAGTTTTTGAGAATACAAGAATGTTGTTTTGTAATATTGGTTTCGTGATGTCGTTTTGTGATTTGAATTTTGATGAAGATATCAAAGTTTATTGCTCGTTTTAAATTCCTTACATGGATACCAATGAATAGCTAAATTTCAATACTATATGTTTATAATTAATTAATTTTTTATCAATTGCGTTGTTTATGGCTCAAACAATTTTTTTACAAATATTGAGCTTTAGGTAATGCATGGATAGATATTACAATAAATCTGTTACTAAACGAGTAGATTTGCGATGATAAAGTTTATTAAATCGTGAAATTTTTCAACAATCTATAATTATCTTAATGGGATCCAGGCCTAAAACCTTTGAAAGTCACGTTCACAAATAATACTATAACTTACACATCTCCGACGTTGTCTCCTCAAGCCTACGTAATAAACCGGCTGAAGTGATAATTTCATTAGTTTCCAAGAAAACGCCGGGATGTATCGGTGCTGACCGGTTTGGTTTAAAAGTCTAAATATGTACAAGTACTAATTTAACAGCTTTTACAAAAAGTCCTATTAGTGTTCATTCAAGAACTAAAAACGAATATATATTCAGCTACATCAGCAACAGTAAAGTACATCAAAGTCGTAGAAATTCCATTTCCGTTTCAAAATGAAATATGTCCCCCTGTAATTTTATTGCAAAAACTTAGGGTTCTTTATAAAATGATTTTAAGTCTGTAAAACCGGAAGAGGGGCGATGTGATTGTAAACAGAAGAAGACAAAAGAAATTCCTGCATTGGCGACGCTTTTGTTCTCACCTCCAACTATCTAAAATACTTTAGCTTCTTTATGTTGGTAGTTCAATATATTTACTGCAGCTGACTCAAATAGCCTTTCATGATTAATGTAACCGCCGAAAACTGTGAATGGAATCTCTCTATAAATTAATGTTCACATATAATAATAAAGCAATGACTAAGCAAACTTCTTTTAGGGTGAATAATAATTCAAAATCGAATATAGGAAATAAATAGCTTTTAGGATAAGAGCGGGAACCTTTAAATTACGTTACAAGCCAAAATCCCTAAAAAGATATAACTCAAGCTTATCACAATTTTATGAGTATTGACTTTATATAGGGTGTTATAAAATAATTTGTGATTACATTGTTTTTAGGCACCAGAACGTTTCTTCTAGATGCGGTGCTGACATTGACCCCAAAAAGAAGGTATAGCAACAATGGTTCTCTACTGTAAAAAATGCCACAACAAAATTAGGGTCCCTGAAACTCGCAATCTTTCCCACATTAAAGTCGCGGTATTTCATGTGCTATATAGCGCATTATCGTGTCCCGAGCCACGAATGGCAGGTAGGAAACAAATATAAAATTTTATTTCTCTAGTTTTTGTTCACAATTAATACTTTAGGTACTTCCAGTTATCCGATTTTTGAAAATTTATTAAAGAAATCGCTTAGTTGATATAAAACGGAATTAAGTAGATAAGAAAAATCTTTAGAACCGATTTCAAGAAAATCGCAAAAAATGAACAATTCGGAAACAACTGAAAATGACAGAAATGAAGCGGTACTACCACTTATTACTTTCTCTTACCTATATGAAATATAGAATAGAGAAAGTATTGTTTTCGTCCAAAATTTTCGATGTCAAAATTTTAGTGGAAATACAC